>CM063597.1:8909177-9008749 GCA_032356905.1 Salix exigua
CATGGTCTCAAATTATACGTTCGGCTTCATTATCATTCTGACATTTCATCATCTAGAGATAAATAAGGTTAAGGTAGAGAGAATCAAATGGCTCTAAAAAAAACATGTTAATCTGGAAGGCCATCCATACGACTCTAGAGAGCAAGTTTCGAGTGTGGATTCAGGTACGCTTTCACTTTATTGTTTATGCGTTCTTGATAATTCGACATAAATATTTATATATGTTATGAAATCTAGTCCTAACAAGTGATATTAGAACCACTTTATATTATATTATTAAGAAAAGATACATTTTTTTTGAATTTTTGTGATATCAGAGCCACTTTATGTTGAATTATTAAGAAAAGATATATTTTTTTATGCTTTTGTGTTTTGATTATTTTATCACATAATTAGCGTTGGGTTACCCGTGCTGGTGAAGGTAATTAACTGGCAGCCCGTAGGCTGCCAGTGCATAGAAAATATTGATTGGGAGCCTGTAGAGGCTGCCAATGTAATCTCTCTATATATAACCAACGCTGGCTGGCAAGGCCAACGCTGGTGAAGAAATTTAACCAGTGCTGATGTTAATGTTTATGTTTCCCTGTTTGTTTTTTTTCTTGTTTCTAGGCAAGATGCTCTATATTTGGATAATAAAAAAAAAACAGTTCCAGAAAACTTTCAGTGATTAAAATTTGAGATTCCTTTCAAATCCTAGAATTCTAGAAAGGGAGAATGATTTGGGGGATGAGAGAAGGTTATCATACATTTTGTGGCTTACGACACATTTAAACCTCTTGTAATGAGAAGAGAAGAAAAGACACTCACAACTATAAAAGTATCTAGTAATTACCATATGCTGGTGATGATGTAGTGGTAAGAGTTTGAGATTAAAAGATTTCTTTCCCTGTGATATCAGGTTGAGTCTCGTAGTTATTAATATGATGGTCACAACTATAAAAGTATCTAGTAATTGCCATATACTAGTGATGATGTAGTGGTAAGAGTTTGAGATTAAAATATTTTCTCTCCCTGTGATATCAGGTTGAGTCTCGTAGTTATTAATATGATGGTCAGTGGAGACTTATATGGTCATTAATTTTAGGACTCTTAAAATTATTTTTAAAATACACACAAGTTGACCTAAGCACACACATACGTTAATAAAAAAAAGTATTTATTATGGACAAACTTCATCCATATAGAATATAGTTGTCAATTTCATCTTGTTTCGGCAAAAACATTTCGCACCAGTGAAAAAAGAGACAAAACGATGTCGTTCTTAGCTCGGATTTTTCGGCCAAATACCGGGTGAAATGTACCGATTTAGTTTCACCGGTTCTGTTTTGATCAAATAGTGTTTTTTAAATAATAAATAATTTTACAGTATCAATCATATCTCTTAATCCAACCGTTAGATTAAGATAAAATTTTACGATAAGTCTTGTGACATATTTATATATATATAACATCAAAACAGCGCCCTGAAACATTATGAAATCAGAACATTCATTTCCAAATGAAAAAATATATCATCAATCGAAAAGATAATGTCATCTTTGATATGGAATGGCAATGAGTACGGATGCAACTTGAAAACCCGATTAAAGCAAAAGAGTTGGTGCTGTAATTAAAGCCAGATATATTTTCTCCGCGTTCATTTGAGACAAGTTACGGTGACTGTGGCTTATCAAGCTTGAAATTTAACAGTTTATTAGGACATATTAAGAAGAAAGAAATTTCTAAGACAGTTTCGTTCCTTGTTGAAGATAACGTTGAAAGACATAACCCCGTCCAAGTTGATGAGCCGACGGTCAATTTGGACTTAGCCCACGATTCACATGCAAGTTGCTTCTGATATAGATATCTTAATAACCATCTAAACGTGCTAATTTAATGTGGTAAACATTTTTTTTAGATTAGCTAGCTAAGGAGACCAAGAAAAATAAAAGAAGGGAAAGAAAGAAAGTTACGGTATATCTAAAAATTGCTTTTCATCCAGAAAATTAGAAAAATTAAGAATATTATTGCCGAGTTTATCTTCACACGAATTGTGTTGAAACTCAAGGAAAGAATTGAAACCGCGCCGTGATTAACGTTAATTGATATTCATTTTAAGGAACAAAACAAGGATTTGATTATGTAAGCATGCTTGTTTTTCCCCGCCCATTACGGGTATATTGGAGGTTAATAATTATCACCAAGATAATAAAACTAAACTCGTAAAAGAAAAAAAAAAAACAAAGAAAAAGAAACGTTTAGTTATTTGGGATAGAAGGCGAGACCGTACTTCCTTTTCTCCCATTTTCAAACATTCGCCTATTTAAATGTCAAATTTCGCCTTCTTCATTGACTACAATGTTAAACAGCTATAGAAAATCCATGCGTCCTTATCTTACACCCACCGCCATGCAGGCGCCCCCTCGTCAGCTTTACAATTCGTGGTAGTATAAATTATACACTAAAGTGCATCGATCCCCTTGATTAAGGAGTTCATTTGCTCATTGTGTGTTCAAATTTGAGAGAGAAATTAAGCATGGGCAACAGTCTTGGATGGAAAAAGGATGCAAAAGTCATGAAGATAAGTGGCGAAACATTCAAGTTCAAGACACCAGTGAAGGCCGGAGAGGTAGTTAAAGACTATCCGGGTCATGTTTTGCTTGAATCGGAGGCCGTTAAGCATTATGGGATGAGGGCAAAGCCATTGAAATCACACCAAGACCTGGTGCCAAAAAGGCTTTACTTCCTGGTAGAGCTTCCAGAGAGTGCTCCAACTGATCAGAAAGTTCCAAGAAGGGTCCGTTCAGGGATTAACATGAGTGCTAAAGACAGGCTCGAGAGCCTAATGCTCGCCAGGAGATCGACATCTGATCTCTCGATAATCAACCCTGCTGGCATTGCGGCCGAGGAGGCGAAAAGGGGTGCAATGAGGGTGAAGATGAGATTACCGAGGGCAGAAGTTGAGAAGCTGATGCAAGAAAGTAGAGACGAGACTGAGGCAGCTGCTAAGATTGTGGATCTCTGCATGGCAAGCACTGCTGGTGGCAGCAATAATAGTTCTCGTGAAACTGCACAAAATCAAGAGAGTGCGACGTTGTTGCAGCAACCAGTTCATTGGAAGAGTGGCCATGGGAAAGCCAGCAGCCAGGGTATCATCAAGACCCGTGAGGTATGTTCCTCTCGACATTAATCCTGATTCTGTGGCATGGTGTTTGCCGTTACTTTCTTAAATATATTTTTACGAACTCGAGGTCTAGATTATGAAATATTTCCGAGGATTTTGACATTTTTTCGAGTTCATGTCATGTGATTTGATTACTTGCAAATGTGTGAACTCTTTCGAGCTACGGACTTAGTATTGATATAGTAATAATAATTAAGTGGACGAGGGGCCGGCATTCATGTATTTTTAACCAAAATTTGACTTTCGGTCAAAACTACTTTTTTTATGTGTAATTACACAATTAGAAAAATATATTGATATTAAAACTTTTAAAAATATTATTTGAATATATTCTTGATTAAAAAAAACATACATTAAAACATATATAAAACTTCGGGTCACAGCTTTCTAAAGAATAAATAACTCCTGATAATGTTTCAACAAACATGTTTAGTCAATTTTTACAACTCGCTCACCAACTTTAATGTGCGAAATTGCCTGCCAAGTCAAAGACTTCTTCCCTGCTTTGCATGTTCATGGGAGAAAACATGGGTTTCCAACTGGTTTCTTGCATAGAATAATACAAATTGGTAATTGTTTTTTTCTCTCTTGAAGAAACTTGTTCAAAGTATATTGACCACAGACCGCATATTGCTTTCCTTTTTCTTTCTCTTTTTCTGTGTATTTGAGAGAAGAATTAACCTAGAACAAGTAAAACGACAGGCCTCTAATATAATAATATTATGGACTTGGATCTTTAACTTGTCCTCTTCGAACTTGTGAATATATTCTTGCAGACACGTTTGTTTATATATATATATTCAATGTTTGCAGAAGCGGGTGAGTTTCCTGCCAGTCAGTGAAGGAGAGATGCAAATAGCTGTGGCTTCTTACTAGCAAGTGATATATATATATATGAAAGTGATCGAGAGAACATGACCTAGCAAATCGCATTCCCATTACTTCAGCCTTGCAGATTCTCACGGACCACATGTGTACCCCGTTCTTTGAGGTTTTGAGGATCATGAAAGTGCTTAGAGTACTGAGAGATGTAACCTTTGGCTGTAAATTATTGTACGAAAAAATCTGCAATGACTACGATATATATATATATATATATATATATATATATATATATATATATATATATATATATATATATATATATATAGCTAGAGTTTATTTCTTTTCTTAATTAAAATTAGAAAAAATATATATTATAATTGTTTCAAGCGATCACTTTTATTAGAGATAGGAACCATTCAGCAAGGGAAGTATAGAACAGTACAAAAAACGAAATTAATAATATATATCATGAGAAAAAAAATATTTTCTTTTTCAGTTTTAGTGTTTATGTATATATACTCGCATCAGTTTTTGTATACAAAAATTAATTCATCAGTATCTCTAATCCTTTCATTTTATGATGGAACTAAGATTATAGGTAATAGCTGGCCATGGAATATGGAATCACAAGATTACTTGTTTTTCTCAAGAATCTGAAAAGATATTTTATTTTTCTAAAGCAAGGTAAATATTTTTAAGGAAGCGCAAGTGAGTTTAATATAAATCTTGTATCCTAACTTTTTGGGCTAAGCGATTGATGATTTATCAGGAAGCAAGAGAACAAGTAAAGTTACAAGCATGTTCATGTTCATGTTGTGTGTGTATTTAAAGAAAAACAAATCACATAAAAAATTTATATAAGTTGACTTGCAGGTGATAATTGATAAATCTGTTAAACAATTCAAAATATATAAAGATACAATTAAGGAAAAAAAAGTTTAACTTGATGTCATTACAATGTCAAATACATATTTAGCTCAACAATGTAAATACAAAAAGACTATATATAAACTAAAACAAAGAAACTATTCTACTCTAATAAATAACCTAACCTATATGCTATATATTCTTAACATAACTATAATTCATGGAAATATCAATAGTTATTACGCAGGGTAATGCTTGGTCCTGCTTTGGCGGTTGCTAAATTTCTACACAACATTCACTTCATTGACTTCTTGGGCCGATGAAATTACAACTTGCTAACAAAAATTGAAGAATAGGAGATGCAATTATTTGAAATGCTAGATGACTCAACTAAATATTCAGAAGTTCGAGCTCGAAGAGATGCTATCTCACGTGACAGGAAATTCCATATGCCAAGAGCTTCAAGCTCAAGTTTACCAGCTATTATTGCCATCAAAGGAAAAGGATCATAGTACAAAGTCTAATGAGGTTTTCTTCTTCGAGGTGACAATTGCACATGTATAAAAAGATGTACAAATACCTCTCTACAAGGAATTTCTATACCCTCGTGTACAAGTTTTCTTGTTCGGGCTAATACTTTTCCCCATACACGGAAGATCTCACTCCCCCCACCCCCCCCCCAAAAAAAAAAAGCATTGCTGGGATTGGATTGCATCCTTCCCACTCATCTCTCTAACTACAATCCTATTGCCTTGTTATTCAACAAATGATTATGAATGAAAAGAATGCGATGATTCAGTTCATGAAGACCATTGATCGGGAACTGTGAGAAAGTATGAAGTCATTGCTTTTCTGAATCGTTTCTTGTATTGTTTTGGAGAAACAATTGTTGGGGAAGCATTTTTTGGACCGCCGAGGATTCCAGATGTCTTGACCCATGTCTCCAAATGCTTGTCCCATGTATATTGTCTCATGAAATCAATGATACCTAAAACCAGCTCCTTCCGCTCATGATCTACTCCAACGAGCAATGAGTAGTCCATAACATCAACAGACTGGACAAGCACAGAGAATGGGGAAAACAATTATAAGATAGAATGCCTAAAAAATTAATCATTTCCCAGCTCAAGCAAGATAAAAAAAAAAATTAGAGAGAAAATGATTGGCAGAGTTCTCAATGCAAAAGGAGGAAAGTATGTATACAACAACGAAACTGAAAATAACTATCAGGTTTCAACTATTCAAGTCATGCCATGACTTCATAACGGCAATCATTCTGTTTTCAAGCCAATCATAACTTCTTTCAGTTTAGTCAATTATAAGCGAGACTTTGGAAACCCACCTGCTAGTATCTCACAATTTTCAAAGCTGCCTTTGAGAATAACTATGACAGAACATTTTATGGGAAATTTCTGACTAGAGAAGTACCAAGGTTGGGAGTGCTTAATATTAGATATCACCAAAAGAAAACCATAATGCTTTTTTTTATTAACATATTAACTGAAAACCTTGATGCTTGAAACAGATCATGTAATTATCTAAAGAAATAAAGAATGTCCAATTGATGAACGGAGAGGGGAAGGTGACAGTTCATGCAAGCAAAACGTCCAAATATTTCTGGCTGCTACTGCTTTTAGATTTGAATTCAGAAACTGAATGTTCCAAGCTTATTGAAATTACTAAAAAAATCAAAACACAGCAAAAAATGAGAATAAAAGACTGAATGCAAAAACTCAAAACCCTTCATGTTTACAGTGGTAAGGTGCTAAACAAAAAGCTTACCGCTAAAAATGACGTATCATTCCATATAGCTCTCTCAAGGCTTCTCTTTGCCTTACTTCCAAGAAATATGGGCTCTGTACGCAGTGTTTCCACCAGATTTGTATCGAGTAAGACCTTGTTGGACCCAGATGTGTCTGGATTATAGCGGGATCGAGAAGAGCCCTTAAGATCATAAACTCTCGCAATATTTCTGTTAAAAAAGAGGTTTTCCATCACCATTAAATCCATTTTTGTTTCTTTGCCTCCTCGCAAGTACTTTATAGTAACCTGCCACCAAAACAATAAGATAAGAATCACCAGAAACCACATGTATTCCACCTGTACATCAAGTATCGTCCACCAATGCATGTATTATAAACTCTTAAAAGCAAGGGACAAAAGTCTAACCTGATATATACCAAGGATTTTTGCTAAGCAAGTTGGGCTCCCTGAGTTGAGAGAATCAGTCAAATACTTGAAATATCCTGGTGCAAATTCCTCGAAGGACTCCAACTCAGTCTTTTTTATTTGTTTTATGATGAATCTCTCATCCAATGACTTGGCAAAGTATACATTGCTTTTCCCTCCTTGAGCACTCCACTTCTGGCAGCGACTCAGTGAACGAACAAAATCTACATCACTGGGGCAGCATTTCTTCCTTAGAGAGTCAAACTGCTTCGCAAAATAACAAGTAACAGAAAACTTCACTTTGCCTCCAGCAAAGTAAGAATCATCCCCGTAAGAAATTGTCAGGTGTGGAGATTTTTTTGAAACCATAAACAAGTTACCCAAGGATGATGAAGGATCTTCAGACCCATAACCACCATAACTGAGATAATCCAAGTCCACAGAACCAAAAGACTGCCAGGCTGTAAAAGAGGAAGCTGAAGAATCTTCTTTACCGCGCTCAAATGTACTCCAGATTCCTCCATTATCATTTGACCTATCAGTAACCCAATCCTCATATTCCTTGGAGCTGAGGGCATATGAAACTACACTTGCAGGATCATTGTCATACACGCCTATAACTATATCACTGTTGGTCCTCATTGGTAGCAGTAACCGAGCTCCTCCAGCCATATTAGCAGCAGAAGAGATAAATGAGTGCGTGGAATTGAGAGTTAAATTCAACTTCTGTACCTCCAGTGGCAATGTCTGGGAATAAGTCCTCTTCTCTGAAACAGGATCTCTCACCATACTCCTGTACTCTCCAGATGCATGGAATGACCTGGTAGTTGACAAATGCAATGAAGGAGGCAACCCTTTCTGAATCCTTTCTTGGACTCTCAATGCAGAATCAAAAGAATGAACTCTCACTGGTGCCATCATCCTTCTTAAAGGAGGATTATCCAACAAATTTGGCTGCCTGACAGACCCAGGTTGGAATCCATCTGCCATTCCCTGCATTGCATGTAGAGGTTGAACTTTGATTGGAAGTTGATTGGTACCTGTCCATGCAGAATCAATTCTGTCAGAGAGATTGGATGCATGTGAAGGGATGTCATTAAAGACTGTCTTATTCACAGTTTCCCCATCTGCATGTACTTCATCCTCTGTGTTATGATGAAGTGATGGCAACAATGAATGATCAGGGAAAAGATTTCTGAAGGATGGACTTGTTTCTTTCTTCTCTGACTGAAAATCATTCCCCACAATCTCTTTTGATTTTGAATACCCAGAGATATTTTCTTCATGATCATGGTCAGACTTGCTATCCTTGCAAAATATATCATTTCTCAAATCTTTGAGCTCAATATATGACATAGACCCTTCTTTAGCCTTAACGAGAGAATTTGTTTTAAGGACAGAGTCTAGTGAAAACAGCTTCCGATCCCAAACATGAGAACCAATTAGAAGAGCTCGTCTTAAGCGATTGAGTTCTAAAATGTCAATGGCAGTCTGATCTAAACTCTCCATAACAGCGAGTTGTAGCATGACCTGTTTGCAAGGGGACTGATTAGAAGATTCATCACTTGAAATTTGAAAACAATATGCACTAGGATAATCAAAGTGACATCAACACTACACGATAGTCATCTGATAATAACGCTCCAAAGATCTAAAGAACTATCATTAACTTTCCAAGAGAAAGATTTAAGAACTAAGCATGTACTTACATTGTAATCATCCTTTTCCTTTAAGAGTTGATCTTTCAGCTCCCTGATGTGACTCTGTAACTCATTGTTATCTGACAATTCACCTCCAAAATATATACTTCTCTGTTCCATGCTGTCAAGCACACCAGATATCTCACCATAGAAGGTTTCCATTTTGCCCAAGAGCTGCGTAAAATAGCAAAAAGGTTCAAAATATCAGTTGTGCTGAATGGATAAAACAATATAAAGTAAGCCAGCCTGGATTCTTTAAAACACCTCAGATGCCTCTTTCCTTATCCACTTGTGCTGAATGGAGCTGTTGAATTCAAGCACTGACGGTGGCAAATAGACATTCAAAATATCAATAGGGGAGTACCGGAAGAACACAACCATGCTCCCAAACCTGTGAGAGGAGACTTTTCCAAGATTACCAACAACATAGAAATTTTCCAAGATTACCAACAACAATAATAACAATAATTCCATGACTATAAAAAATTACCCATAGAATCTAAGACAGTCTCTCTGCAGTGAATGACCACAGGGTGCAACACGATTGGCAGTTGCGTGGTTTGAGAAGCTCAGTTCCAAAAACTTTCCAAAAGAAAGTCCCCAGGCAGCAGCTGACATGACAACTCTACGAGTTGCTGGGGGGACTCCATTTATGTGAGCACACCTTAGGCACCGGTGCCACATCCATATCTTACCATCACCTTCTCCAGGTAGTTTTACAGAGGAAAGGGATCTAACATTGATTGTAAGATTGCCCTGCTGATGAGTGAAACACAGAACATGTGCTTCAGGTAGCTCCTTACATGACTTACAGCGTGATTTCTGGAGACAACAAGCCCATTATATATATAAGCTTCGGATATGTAACAGTCATCATACAAGAAAGGAAAAACAAAACCTGTGACAAGTCACCTGGTCAAACAGATCATCATGAAGATATCTTCCAAGTGGCTTATCAAAAGATCCATAAAATTTTATCCGCAGAAGCCGTGAGCGTTCACATACAGTTCCTTTCAGCACACACCGGCTCGAAAATGATACTAATATGCTCTGGTATGTGTCAGTGGCAGAGAAGTATTCACTGGAAACTTCATCTTCATCAATCTTCTCAGGCTGTACTGATTCACGAGTCTCCATAAGTTCCCCCCCCTCTTGAGCCATCATATCTTGTAGTCCAGGTAGTGAAAGATTTTCAATACCAGGAGGCACAACAGACATCTTTAGACCCCCACATTTACTTGTGGAAAACGAATCCAATCTCCCCACTTTAGACACTACATCGCCATGGTATGCCATAGAGAGTTCATTTCCAGACCTACAAGTGGCAGGACAAAGAGATAAGAGAGGAATGCCACCAGCATCATGGTCCCCACTCAAAGATTCTAATCCTTCATGCTCTGGTTTAACACCCAGTGATCCATCATTATCTTGAACAGACGAAGCAACTTCAGCATGGCAAGTTATTGGAGATATAGCTGAAATGGATTCATCTGCTGCTGTCCTCTCAGGAATAGCAATTGAGTGTCTAGCTGTCTGCTTAGGAAGACTTGCACCCTCATCAGCAAGGAAAGATGTCTCAAGGGACAAGTGATAGGCTGCAAAAACAGCATATTGAATAACATGCTTAACCTTCTTTAGCTCTTCACGACATGTACCCCTCAGAAGGACCTAAAATATGGACCACACAAACCTAATAAGAAACCGAAACCAAATTCTGGAACTTTGCTCTTTGCAAATCTTAAGATGACAATGTAGGGTCATGCACCAAATACAAGAGAATGACAGTGAGACAAAATGGTGGCATGTAACTTGTCTACATGAAAATGAACATCAAAGTAACCTCTGGGTGTTTGAAGAATTAGATTAATATGAAGCTCAAAGCTTAAATTTGTAGCAAATTGTATCAGATGTATGATGCAACTCTCATCTGTAGTAGGATTAGTCAATGCATGACTAAACCGTTCAAAATTAACCAAATCATTAACCAACATAACAAAAGCAGCATGCTTCCTTTTATCACTTATTCAATGCATCAACAGTCTACACAAAGTTGACAACAAAATGCCCGGGAAGTACAGCCTTTATCCTTGAGCCCTGCAGCATAGGACTGCCCAGATATGTATCCGACATCTTAATTCTCAGTACCATGGTCCACAAAACCACAGTAATATGAGTTGGACCTAAATGGACAAAAGTTCAGAGAAACAAGTTCCTATCTAGGAAACTCATGCACTTGCTCAGGTTGACTAAATATCAGATTCTTCCACAAGAGTATCTATAAGGAAATCTTAAACCTAAAACAGGCCAAATTCTTTATGCAAATGAATTCATTGCTAAACCAGTTTAGAGTGCAAGCAAACACAAAGAAACCATCATTTCCAGAGTTAGAAAAGGGGTAAAATTCTGGCACTGACCAGTTATGACAATGTAAGTGGACAAGGTGCATCTCTGTGTACTTTAGCAGCTCATCTAGCCATATCCTAATTCAACAAAAACTAATAATAATTTAGAGTTTAATTACATACCGTGCAACCTAAACGCCTTGGACACCCTTCAAAAAACATCAATGTTTTAGATGGCTTTTTGTTGAACTGATTGCTAGTCTCATGTTCTTCAGACACTCTCTCTACCCTGAAAAGTTCACAGTGTCCCAGTCGTGTTGTAGAAATATTCTCAAACGATGGACTAATATAAGCACCAGTGCACCGAGCTATGCATTCCAGTAAAGGCCTTTTCACATTCAGCACCAAAGAAATTTCCTTTCCAAGTAGATATTCTTGGGCATATGGAGATACGCTTTTCTCAACCAGCAGAACATTTGGGCGAAGAGCCTCTATTTTCGACATGATCAGCTTGAGATGATCATTTTCCTGCATCAGAGATCTATTTTTAAATCCTCAAACCAATAAATCTTGAAATCTTCTTACAGCTAAAGAAATTTACACAGAACATATGTACCTTTTGCACTAATGTATTAAAAGATGCCAACTGATTCACAACAGTTTGATAGTCAAGCGCTCCTCCTATAAGAAGTAATCTGGGATTTTTGTATTGTGTGGTCATGCGCTTGTGCTTTATATTTTTTGTACAAACTACCCCCTTTACAAGGGTGCTGCAAGCACAAAAGACATTCACAGCTTAAAAAAATGGCATGGTTTGCATGGAGATTTTGGAGATAAAGCACCTGCAGAACCTAAAGAAAAGCATACCTATCTCTTGGATTTCCTGATGCTATACATTTAACCTTTACATAATCAACCGGATCCATACTGCCTCCTCTGCTGGTATCTGGTTTCACAAAAGTCGCAGCATGCCATGCAATTGTTGTGACTATGTCAAGCCATTCTTCATCGGTTACCTCCTTGCTGGCTTTGACACCTTCACCCTGTAAAAGCTGTGCTACAAGAGCCCTAAAATGCCCCTGTATCACAGCTTTGAGAGGGTCCTTGTTAATCTCATTCTGTTTCTCCTTTGATGGAAACATACTAGTAAGGCTACTGCTGGGTAAGAAAATTGCAGAAGAGTCCCCAATATCATCATCTTCGTCATCATATGTGAAGAAACCACTCTCTGTCTCATCATTTTCATCCTCAGGGGGTGGAGGAAACCAGATAAGACCATTGCTTTCAAAATCCAGTGGCTTTTGAGACTTGTCATATTGATCCCTCAACACTGACACGTCATCAGGGAAATCATCAGCATTCTCTGGATCCTCGGTCCTTTTATCAGGCCTTCTTAAAATTGCCAAGTTTTCTTTATCAAAGGTACCATCACTTTGAGACAATGAGCTTCCTTCTCGCCCCCTCTGTACAGCATGCCCAACTCTATAGGAACTAAAATCAATCCTAGAAGGGCTGTCTAAAGGACTCGATCCCACTGAATTACAATTGTAAAACTCAAGCCTAGCACTAACACTACTTGAATCTATATCTGAAATATCATGAGAGTACTCACTCAATGGGCTGTAAAAGAGCTTCCCAGAATACCCTGCTTCTTCTTCATCACTCCTGCATTATTGAATACAAACAGATAAAAGACTCATCAGCTACGGAGGAAGAAAAAAACAGATAAGGGTAAAAATTGACACCATACTAAAAAAAACTAGACCATGCAAATTCTAATCAAATAACTGGGTGCTTGAGAATTATTAACCTGCTTGGTGAACGACGAACAGAGACAGGTGACGGGTGACCACTAAAAGAAGTCACACTCCTGGAGGTTATTGTATTCGGAGAAAACCCACAATCCCTGGATTCAAGATAGTGGGCAAGATGATCACTCTGGATCGATGCAGCACTAAAGGAAGGTGAAGGTGGCTCAGGGCTCCCTCTTGGAGAGTCGGTAGGATGTACTTTCTCGTTACTCTCCCTTCCACCATCACGTTTCACAGCAACTTCGTTACAATACTTACAGTATTTGATAGCCTCCCCAAAATCACCATTGCTTTTCACAACATTAGATTGGTATCCTCTCATACAATTGAAACAAAACCACTTACCACAACTTTGGCAATGGTATCCGTTAAAAAACTGGTTATTGTTTGAATCACACTGCCCACACGTGTTGAAAGTATCGTTATTAGGCATCTCAAAGTTTGCAGACAAACAAGATAGTGAAAAATCACTTGCTCCCCAAGAAATCCAAGACCTGACTTTGTGTAGTAGATCGAATAGAGAAGTATCAGGTATTCCCATAGAAAGCAAAAACAGTCCAATTTAGATCACGACCCCCACTATATAAAAAAAAAAAACTCTTCTTTGACTTTAGGAGAGTTTAGAGGGGATTTGGAAAGATAATCAAGAAATGAACTGAGTTGACTGAAGTTGAAACCCCACAAGAAGCAGAAAAAGAAGTGGGAGTGATTAATTTGTATGATATCGTGACTGTTTTAATGTAATTAAGAAGCAAACAAGAGAAAGGGGAAACAAATTAACAAAATCCTCCAAGAATCACAAAATATATCCAGGGAGGGTTAAGGAATCCTAACAGCAAGAAAAATAATAGTCACTCACAAATCTGACAACTGTTTACTAGTATTTACACCACAAATAAAGTTAACATCATCATAGCAACACAAGAGATTCCCTTAAACAGCAGCAACAAAAGGAAGCGCATCAAATATTTTACTAACTGGTACCTGATTCATCAAGAATGCATCCGCGGATCGATTCAAGCATGTGAAGAAAACGAATTAAAATCCAAGATAACAGAGACAGAGTTAGATACTGGGCAAAATGAGGATCAAAAGTAGAAATAGGAGGAGTACGGAGAAGGAGGACGACGAATTGCCAGAATTGCTTTTAATAATATTTTGTGCACGCATCTCGATTATTATTAGTAATACTAATTCTCTTCTCTTCTTCTGCACTTCTTCTGCTATCACTATTACTTCTTCTTATAACGCCACCACTTTCTCTCCAACTTTCTTTTCTTATTATTATTCTCTCCACTGTCTTCAATAAAAATGGGCCTCCATGTGTATCTTCTCTTCTCTTCTCTTTTGTTTTCTTTTTTCTCTTTCTTTCAAGCACTTAAAGTAACAAGTAGCCCACCCTCTATTTCTGAACAGTTACTCCCTCCCTCTCTCTCTTGTCCTGTAGCATTCATGAGTCTTTCCCTCTCTACAAGGACTTGGATTTTGGATTAGGGTTTATAATAATAATAATAATAATAATAATATTGGTTGCAATTTGTATCTCTTCTCTTGCTTCAAGATTTCTCTGCTCATTGGTCTGCATCCTTTTGTTATTATTTAAATTAAATTAAATAAATAGGGAATCTCCTCCTTTTGTTTTCTTCAATTTTGCGGGGTTGTCGAGTTTGAGTTGTTAGTTTTATATGCAATTGAAGTTAAGAAATTGCAGAGCTTTCTCTGTCACGCACAGTCAGCAACGACACTGGTAATAAAATAATCAGGGGGCCGGGGAGAGATAATTTATTTCGTGGAATTTTAGTCTTGTTAACGTCGGTTTGGCATAAAGGGTTGTTTGCTTGTCATTATAATTAGGAGGGAAGAAATTCTTCGTGAGGTCGGTTTGGTTTGTTTCGTGCAATTATTATTATTATATATATTTTAATAAAACTATTATGAAATATATTTTTACGAGCCGATTTGTCCACTTCGTTAGGTTTTTTTATCTATGTAAAAAATTGATTGATTTTATAAATATTGTGTTTTGTTATTTTAATATTTAATTAGTAACATTATAATTGAAAAAATCTATTGAAAATGGTTTTTTTCAATCAAAAAGTGATTGAATATTGTTATTGCTAAAAATCGTAGATAATATAGGTAATTTTTTTTTAATAAGTTGCATTTTTTCCTAGTAATATTAGATATGACACATTATAAATAAAAATATTGTAATTTTTTTTCCAGAAATAAACTTACATTTTTTGCGTGCTATAATTAGTTATTTCAATGTTTAATTACTAAAATTGCAACAGATAAAAATATGTTAGAAATGAGTTTTTTGCGTGGTATAATTAGTATGTTTACCCGTGCATTGCGCTATAGTTTTTTTCATGTAGAAAACTAATTATTTTCTTACATGTTGTAATTAGTTGTTTAAATATTTAATTAGTAACATTATAATAGATAAAACATGTAACAAATAATTTTTTTCCCAACCTAAAAGGAATAATGTAATCGAAATGGGAAGTGGTTTGTATATTTTTTAATTGGAGATAACTTAAGTAAATGTATAAAAAAAATTTTATAGTTATCTTTTTTTCCCAGTAATATTAGATTTTACACATTATAAATAAAACGGAGAGTATTGTAGATAATCAAGGTAAATTTGTCAACAGAAAAAAATTAAGTTGATAATGTAGGTCAATGTGTGTACCTTTTGTTTTTTTGAGTTGTATTTTTTCTCCAGTAATATCATATTTGAAATATTAAAAATGAAAAAATTGAAAAAAAATATATTAAAAAATAAACCTAAAGAAAATAGTATAAAATTTAAATTCAAAGTAATTTTTTTTAGAAGATTTATTAATCATATTATTATATTAAATGTATTTAAGCATATTGATATAAAAAATTTTGTTTTAAAATCCAAGGTCAATTTTCTCTCTTTCTTTATATATATTTTTAGACGATAATATTCAATAAATATTAAAACATATAATCAGTCTTACATACTTTATAGAGTGATAAAAATGGGAAGCGGTTCATATATGTTTAAATTTTAGATAACGTAGATAAATTTGTAATTTTATTCTTTGCTTGAGTTGAATTTTATTCCCAGTAATATTAGTTCTCACATATTATAAATCAAAATATTGTAATTTGTTTTTAGAAATAAATTGGGTTTTTTTGCATGCTATAATGACTTATTTGTTGTCTAAAAAGAAAAGTGTAATTGAGATGGAAAGTGATTCGTATATTTTTGAATTGCAAATAATAGAGGTAAATTTGTTTGCCTTTTGTTTTTTTTGAGTTGTATATTGTTCTCAATAATATTAGATCTGCAATATTAACAATCAAAATACTGGGGAAAAAAATTCCAGAAATAAACTTGAACAAAAAAGCAGAAAATAAAAATTTGGAGCAAATTTATTTTTATTTTATAAGATTTATTCATCATATTATTATACTAAATGTATTTAAGAATACCGATATAAATTGTTTTTCTTCAAAATAATCCATGGTCTTTTTTTTCCTCTCTGTATATATTTTTAGACTATAATATTAAATAAATATTCAAATATATAAGCAGTTTAACATGCTTTAATTTGACATAAATATACAAATATATAATTAATTTTACACACTTTCAATATTTTTTATTATTAGACGATAATATTCAACAAATATTCAAACAAATAAATTATTATTATTCAAATTTTTTAATTATTATTATTATTAATATTCAAAAAAATATTTGTGATTTAAAAAAATTAATTTGAAAATCATTACTACCAAGAATAAAATTTGAAGACTAAATAAAAAGAAACCCCAACAAAAGAAAAGATAAAAGAAATATTTAGAACCAAATTACAGAAAAATATATACATGAACTTGTACAGTAATAGGGAATAATGCATAAATATATAAATAATAATAAAGGAAATAAATTCCAAAAGAACAATTAAAAACATAAGGCACAAAATAAAAATAAAAGATATGATTGATTTAAAGTGATGGATTAATTTGACAACAATTCATATTTTTGTACCAAAAATATTAAAAGATTTCAAAGAAAAAAAAATTAAAAGAAGAGGGACTGAAATTAAAGTGCAATATATAATGAATTTGACATGAAGGGACAAAATTGAAAAGAATACAACTTGTTGCACTAAACAGATTAAGGGATCTAATAGAAAACCAAAAAATTCAAAGAAGAAGGACTGACATGCAAACTACATATATATCAGTTGGAATGAAATGATGCAATTGAAAGAATTCGAAACTTCTATTACGGAAATCAAACAAAAGTCAAGGGACTAAAATGCATATACACAAAACCGGGGGGACTGAAGTTGAATCTAGCGCTGAGGAAAGAGAAAAGAGGGCATAATCGTTCAATCGACTATATGAGCCTCTACATCGATCATCTCACAGCACGCGTCACTCCATGAGATTCAGAAAAGGGTTGCGAATCGTTTACACCAGCAGCAGAAAATTTTGCACCGCTGCATGTGCCGCCTGAAGCGATTGCGGGACAAAAACGAGACGACGCACCTGTACGGTTTCCTAACAGCGCTGACGCAAGGAAACAGCAACGTCTGAGTCAATTACTAAACCACCCTTGATGCTAATTCATGGATTTTGTCTTCTTGGGGGCTACGGACGTCATAACACATTTTAAAAAATTAAAAAAAGGATCCGACGGACTGATCCATACGCGTGCAATTACAATCGTAACCCTCAACCGAAAACGTTATTTTGTCTTATTACCGGAAAATCGTTGCTACACTGTTCATCAGAGGAAAAAAAAAGATGGATAAACTCGTGCGACACACGAACAAAAAATGTCCAGTCCATAGTGTCACTGAGTCTGAAGCAACGGTAACCGCCCCGAGCTGTTTTAGCTCTTTAGGTAATAATAATAATAATATGTAAGATTTTAAATAAATATAAAACATATTATTTTAGCTCTTACAGCACTAAAACTCAAATGTTTTTTGTCGGAACAAAATATGAATGTCAAATGCTATCTCTAGAACTACAAACGAGGCTCGATGGAGTATCTCTAGAACTACAAACGAGGCTAGATGGACTTGTTTATCATTCTGTTCCAAAAACATTTTCAAATAATTTGTTTTAAAAAATATATACTATTTTTTATTTTAATTAAAAAAATAGTGTTTCATGCGTTGATGATGTCAAAAATAATTTTAAAAAAATAAAAAAAATATTATTTTGATATATTCTTAAATAAAAAATAATTTCAAAAGCAATAACAACTATATTCTCATCCTGTTATTAAATAGATGTTTAGCTCTATGATAACTTTTGTGGTTGAGAGTAACTACAAACCAAATGTTTGGTTAGGGTCCAATCACATTTTTTATAACTGTGGGACTCCCCCACCCCACACACACAACAACATCGACAAAAACCTCCCCCTCATACCAATTGCTTCGATTTGTTCAATATATGTTGGGAAAGTATTTTGAAGCAGTTAATGAAATTGGCATGAAACTAATTGTAATGCTTTCAAGTTTGATGGAAATCCTACGAACCGTGGCTGTTAAACAAGAGTTGATTTCTGCAAAATAACTCAATTGCACCTATAGAATATCAAAACGCACTGCCATTTCACAAGCTATAAAAGCTTTTTTCTTGTTAAATTTTACACATGACAACTTAAAAGAATAAAATTAAAATTAAATTATAAAAAGAAAAACTACATTGAATAAAAGATTTTTATTAGTGAGTTTGATAAATTTATGATTCATCGGCAAATAATTTTTTTTTAAAATACAATCACATTGAAGACAAAAGTTAACAACAAACATGAGTGAATAATCTATATTTCAAACCCTTTTTACGAGGGATTCTCCATGTTTTGTTTTATAGTTAATCCTTTTTTATATAAAAAGAAGGGGATAGAATATAAGTAAAATATAAATGATTTGCTATAATAAAATATATATATATGATTAGAATATAGTATTTTTGACTTATTAGAGTAATTATGAAGCCTAAATTAACTCAAAGCTAAAAAAAACAAGTTTAACATGTGATTGAGCTTGAAAGGGGCAGGCCTAATAAATCACTCGACTTGTACATGTCCTGACTCAGCATTTGATTGGAAAAAATTATCAATTTGGTATACCACGAATCTATATATTCCACCTGCCACCAACTTAACACGTTGATTTAATGCCCGAATTCTGACTTTAAAGAAAGAAAATGGTATTATGAGATGGCAACATACAACATTTACAGGTAAGGTGGCTTGGCAAGCTTGAATGACGATCCACTATTCTTCTCTTATAATTTGAAGTCAATTAACACTTTCCTCCCCTTAGAAATTCTTCCGATATTCGTTAAAATACAATACCAAATTTAGAAAAAATAAAATTCATTTTATTTATTGTTTATATTGAAATAATATATATATTTTTGAAAGATGCGTGTGCTGCTGCCGAAGGGGAAGCTTTTTCCCACATTTTTTTCCCTTTTCATGTGCTTTATCCTGCTGTTTGTTGAAGTCGTCTTTGATCCATGACGAAAATTATTTCATGCTTTTTCTTCGGCTTCTAGGCGCGTGACCCCCACCAAGTGGAATTTCATAGCCATTGCTGTTGATGCAATCCAGTGGCGCAGGAAGAAGCTGAATCATCTCCACGCAAGAACAGCCGTTGATGGGATGGTCAGGTAGAAAACAAGCCGCCCCCTATAGAGAATTCTCTATCATCATCATCATCCATGACTCATCTCCATGTGAGGCTTATGCTATGTTTTGTTGGATTACTTTTGGATTTTCATTTTATTTTATTAGAATCCACGGCCACTTTGCCTTTTAATAAAAAAAAATGCTCGTCAAATTCGGGGTACGAAGGGCCCACCTCTGCTTTACCTCTGCACTAAGATTTTGAAAGGCCTGGCTGCTCTTAGCCTAGATTTACTGTAAGCCCTGTTTTTTTTCCTCTCTAATCTAAATTAAGCTGATAGCATTATTAATAGACATATGTACATGACATGACCCACATGGAATTTCAGGATTAATAAAGAACATGATTAGCCTTATAAGCCAAAAAGCTAACTAGCTCTGTATTGCACGTCTTTATCAATGGTTTTGTTTTTCTTACCAAAATATATCATGGAAAAAATAATAATTTAAGTTTAAATGGCTGCAATGTTTTCAATAGCGCAACCAATGTTTTCGAGCCAAGTGTCCCTCGATGGTATTGAATCCCATATCTTGCAAAATGTTCCCTCGTTTCAAAGATTCCTTCTAGGAAACACGTCATGCATTGCCATTGTTTTCGTCAACAAAACAAATATTGTCGAGTGGATTACCTTAATGAAGTGATGCGCATTGTCTTGTCATGGTCATTTTTGAAAAATATCAGCTAATATATATATATATATATATATATATATATATATATATATATATATATATATATATATATATTAACCCTCTAAGCACCCGAGTTATAAAATTAAAATAACTTTAACAAATTATGAAGTGATATTAAATGAAAAAAACTAATTTCAATTAATAGTATTTTGTGATGCAAGTTCAAATGATCTCATCTTTTCTTATTCTTACCAATCTCAATCTTTTCGCAAAGAGTCGGTGGATATCTCAATCCAATTATCAATTTATTTTTTATTTCGATTGATTTTTTATTTTTTCGATTTAAAATAAAATATTTTGATTTTAAAGTGTTTTGACGTGTTGTTTGAGGTTATATTATTTTTATATATAATTAAATATATTAATTCATATTAAAAAATAAAATTATTTAGAGTTGTGCAATTTAATATAAAAAAACATAATAAAATGATTTTCTAAACAAAATTATGAGCATATAAGGTCATTATATTCTCTGATTGCTCTAAAAGTTTAACATAATATATACAAATATATCAAGAAACTTCTTGTAAATTTTCATCTCAATCTAATGGTCCGATTAAGAAATATGATTGATATTATAAAATTATTTATTATTTAAAAAAATATTATTTTACTAAAGCAAACTTACATCACAACTTGTATTTGATCGAAAAATCTAGAATAAATCAAATTTTAAACTAAGATAAAATAAAATTACTTGATCTTATTATTTTAACTGTTATTACTGAGCATTTCGAATATTTCGGCAACTAACGAACCTAAACTCGATCATGTTCATGGAACTAGCAAGGAGGTGACAAGGGATGGTACGCTGCATGGAAATAGAGATGTGTTTGCTAGATGGGATATGGACGTGTACATGGTCGGTTTATGAAAGTTAAAGCGCTCCCATAGTTTTCAATATTATTCTAATCGTTGTTTTTTTGTTGTTTCGGTTTTTGAATTGAAATGTTGTTTTGGTTTTTCGATTGAAACATAATGTTTTGGTTTTGGAATGTTCACGGTGTGTCGTTTTGATTGTCGTACTGTTCTTATATAATTAATTTTATATGTATATATATATGAAAAAAATATTGATGTAACAAGCATAATTAAAATTTGAATTCTTTTTTTATTTAAAATATTTTGGTGTTTTTAAATTATTTTGATGTATAGATGTCAAAAATAATTTTTAAAAATAAAAAAATTGATTTTAAACCCAGAACATAACCAAGGCATTTCGACCAAAATTTCCAGAACAAACCGGAATTAAAATCGAGATAAAAACAACATCGTTTTACTCAATTTTTTAAACAGAACAGAAAGTAATTAATAACTTAGCTTTCAAGTGGTCTTCAAAAGTTAGTGGTACGATCGCTTAATCCATTAGTTGCTGTCAAATCTTTTCATTCTCTGAAACCCTTCAGGTTATCGTGATCTCTCGTTTACCTTTCTTCATCCACTGTAGATTTTAATTTTAACAACCATTAAAAATATTAATTCACTGTGACGGAGAACAATTAATCCCCCCGCCTCATTTATACCTACGAAAAAAAAATGCTACAAATGAGCCCACAGCTGTGAGGTACCCTACTGACAAGCTACGGTAGCGGGGCACGATAGCTATGCAGGGCGCAACCCGAAGTTTTTGACTCTGAATAGACGAGGGCAGGACCCTATAATCTTTTGTATACCCGTGTATGCTTCCCTGAGAAGGGGAGAGAGAGAGAGAGAGAGAGAGAGAGAGAGAGAGAGATCTTCGCCGGCCAGCCACCTCAACAAGTCTCTCAGGCCACGGTGGGTTTTAGAAACAGGGGTGAGTGGTAATAAATCAATATCCATCTCATTTAACTACGTTTTGCTTTGTAGGTGAAAAGAATAATCAAGGGATTACCAGTTAACTTAGTTTTAAAGATTAGTGTTGATCTAGTGGATGGTAGAGTAAAACAAATTAACAAAAGATTATTTTAATATATTTATAAAAAGAAAACATTTTTAAAAACAAAAACCAATAATATCGTCCATCCAATGAAAAGAAAACGAGATGTTCATGGCGACAAAAGTGTTCTGCATGTTTGACAGACGGTTGATGCTGACTCCCTGATAGTTTTGATTAGGATGCGCTGGCCATTCTGACGGGGACATTTATACGCATAGTCAAGTGGTAACGATGATAATATCGAGAGAGTTTATTTTTGCGTCTTTTTGAACTAAAATACTCTTTTATGTATTATTTTAAATTATATTTTTGGATTGTTTTAGTATGATATTGTTAAATATAAAATGAGATAAGTTATTCTAATATATTTTAAAATAAAAAATATTTTGAAAACCATTCATTATTTAAATACCGAACACATTCTTACATATATAGCGGTTACGGTTACGAGTTTAAATTTTATCGTCTATATTTTATTTGATAAAAAATTAAATATTAGATAATATAGATCCATATAAATTTCAAACCTAAAAATTTTTTACTAAAAAAATATATTAAAAAATAATATAAATTATATTCTATAAACAACTTCATTTTTTTTTGTGAAAAAAAAAAGATTTTACAACCAAAAATATACATAGCTTAAAATCACCAAGTGCAATTTCTAATAAACTAAATATTAAAGACTCAACAAAAACAACTAGCTATTCAAGATAGCTGCTTTGCTAGCCGTCAATTCGAGCCCCCTCTGGAGATTTATGAAGCTGTCAACTTTAGAAATGAAAGAGTAGTTGAAAAATATTTTATGCTATATAATTGACATTTCCATTGGCTGTTCAACCCTACCCTACCCTACCCTACACCTGAGATGAAGCCATGGACTATTCAACGAAAGCTTCATTGGAGAGGAGAACGAGGATTGATCAAGACCAGAGGTCAGGAAAGAATAATGTAAATAAAAAAAAGGTTAGGACAAATCTCTTTTTGCTAGATATAATTAGTTGAATTATTATTCAAGAAGGAGTCGTTTTCAATGCTGACTGCTGGCGAGCTTGGGTGGAAGGAGTAGCACGCTGAAGCCATTTTTTCCATCGGATTTCAAAGATGTTAGGCATAAATATAAAAAAAATAGGTGCATGTGGGTATCCCCCCGCACACACACACTCACACACACACACACACACACGACGTTGCGTTAAATTAGTTAGAAACAAAAAATCAATTGTAGATGAGTCTGTTAATGGGTTAAAATATTTTTATTGTTAATTTTTAATTTAAAATATATAAAAATATTTTCTTATTTTTTATATCATTATATTGAAATTATCTAAAAAAAAATCAATGTGATTTCATTTTAGTAAAAACAAAATAGTTTAACTACATTTTGAAAGTCAATAACAAAAACTCAAGTTTGTGTTTTGCATTGCGGCAGCTTTTGTCTTTAAGAGGTTTTGAGAGAAGTTTAGAGAGGTTTGACGTGATTAAAAAATCTTGTCAATCTTGAGGTTGAATCATGACATGTAACTGTTATAAAAATGTAGAATAAATAAAATTTTAATGTAGAATAAATAAAATTTTATCTACTCAACTCCCAAAATACATTTTTTAAAAGTTAAGGTTTCATCACATCAGCTTTTGCAGTTACAGTTCAGGTTATAATTTCACCTTGGATAAAAGTTAAAGTGTTCAAGGATAGAATATCTCAAATCAGAGAAGTACTTTTAAGATAATTCCAAGTTTCCAACAGCTATGGTTTGCAGGGGTAATGTGGTCTCCTTCAAAATCCATGCCCTACTGTGTCCGAGAATGAGAGTGGCCCTGTTCCGCCTTTCTAGCTAATGAAGGGACACGCCGACCCTATTTGCTCTGTTCCTTGAATGCAAGAAGAAGAAGAAGAAACGAAAAGATGACGAAGAAAATGTAATGGCTGTGAAACCCGCATAGTAGCAGGGCCCACTAAGTGCACCGTTTCAAATCTCAGCAAATTCTTTTAACTTCTAAGAAGCAATGTTTTGCTATGTGAAAACTTTGGTTCATCATGACAATTCATAGCAATGGCAGTTGTATTTTCCTTACTTTTTTTTCTTTGATTGACGAAGCATTATGAATCTTGCACATAATGATATGGGTCATTGGGATATATTTAGTATTAGTCTTATTTTCGGATTTTAAATTTATGATGAATTGTCCTTCTGGGGGTGTCGATGGGAGATCAAGAAGATTGTTTTGTAACCTTACGACCTTACCAGATTAAAAATAAAAAGGACTTGTACCAATTAAACTTGATCAAGTATTCGGCGGCATGGATGTTATTTGTATGAATAATCTACGTCTTCGGGATGAATGTGTAAGAGATTGGGAGCTGCAATGAAAATTAGGTTGGGTTTGATGGTGTTATAGCTGTTGACCTGTGAAAATGACACCCCACTAGATGAAAAAGAACAGTAAAGGAAGAAAAAGAAGGGAACTTGTAAAAATGGCTCAGATTTCAGCCTAGGTCCCGCGATGAAGTTGCGGAAAATGGGATTACATAAATACACGGACACGGCGTTGATTAAGACAGGCTGGTATCTGGAAGTTGACATCTTCGATCACACTCAAAATCTTGGAATCCTTGAAACGAAGTTAAATCTGAATGAAACCATTCAATTTGGGTTTAATTAACTAATCAAATCTAGCAATATCAGCGTTTTACGGCATTGTAAACTCATCTGTCTGCATAATACTCTAATAAAAGTGTCAACGCCAGACATGTCCTGTCGAGAAAAGAGACCCAGCTGAACAGAGATTGGCTAATCATTGAAGGCAATTCTCTAAAAAATCCCGACTTCTTTGCACCTGACTTCATTCAGCTAGAAAAGGTGTTAATGGAATCACAGATAATCAAGTGCATTTCCCACAAGGAAACCATAAGAAAAACTCTCAACGATAGCCATGATGCAGGTAGGTATGACAAGTTTCTTATCGGCAGAGTAGATTAGTGAAACAAGACTGTGTCATCATTCATGAAGCGAGGATCTTCTGCTGCAACATGGGGCTGGGGGCGGCCTTTTCCTTTCATATCCTGGACAAAACAGTTTTATCAGTGTTAGCCTCAACAAGAAGCAAAATAAGCTCCATATCCCATGTAAATAAATATGAAACTTGTATGCATGACAAATGTTAAGGTCAAATAATGGAGTATATCACAGTTGGGAACATAGCAAAGTGTTGAAGATAACATGGCAATACACAGTTAAATAGATTTGCAAAGGCAGGATAAACAAGAGAGATTGGCACCACAAGATGATGAAGTTGTTGAAAATTGAAGATTGCTTCCAAGACTATTTTTTAGTGTTAGGATTAGACTAAATCTCTATTAGTGTTTTTCTTTTCTTAAATAAGATCATGTTGATCAATTCCAGTTTCAGTATTTTAGTTTAAGTCTTAGTCTTTTAGTTTAAATTAGATTATATAACAAGGAAGTGTAATAGCTAGAGTTCTTATTTGATTGTAACACTTCAATTTTGCTATAAACAAAGGAGAGGGATAGCAGTACCCTCTCTTCCAATTCTGCTCATTCCTCTGTTCTTTGTGTTCTTGTTGTGTTCTTCATTCGGCCAGTTTTCCAGAATTGAATTCAAACAGTAATTGTTTGAATTGACTTTTGAATCTTTGATTTTTTCCAACAGAAGTAGATCCTAGACAGCGAGGCATAGGCTCTGATAAGTGTAAGAGAAAAGAAAGTCAAATTCTAGAGATGAAAACTAGACTTGCTTTACGGGGTTATTTTATTTAAGAAAATGCAGAACTGGGATTAAAAGGTATCTATTCAGTTTGAATACATATTTTTATTCAATCACAACAGCTATATCCTGTCTATTCAGGGGATCAGAAATCAAGCATTTCCATAGAGAACATCATGATAAACTGTATTTTGGTTGCAGAACATGAAAAAGAGTACTGTTTCACACAGATAAAGACTTCTAGATAGCAGTTCCTGAAATTCCGTTCGTGAGACAATTATATATGTGAGCATCTCTGAATTTATATTGTCTAGTTATATAAATATAGCGTACTTGATCGTTCATGGTGACCATAAAAAGCAAAAAGATTATAACCAGATGCTAATTTATCGACAAAAGTACACAAAAGCCTCACAGTCATGTATATCTATCACGTGAATGATGGCAAGTTTTGCACAGATTTCTACATGACTGTTGAACAAAGATAGACACAAGAGTTGTGTCCTCACAAGCCAGACATGTCAAATTTAATAGAAGTGCCCCCCAAATTAGACATGATCGATATTCCTCAGATTAAACTAAAATACCACGAATTGAGTAGGAAAATAAAGCATAGCTGGTAGTAAATGCTTCCTCAACATCCCCATTTGGCAGTGGCATAACCATATTATCTAGCTTTGTATACTTCCACAAGAGTCGTAGTCTCGACCTCTGGGAAAAAAATCAAGATCAGCAAGGAACACACACACAAGCAAAAAAGTTTTGCAGATTAATTTCCACTCAATAACATACTATTTCTGATTCTTTAAAATCTGCTAGAAGAATTTAAAATGTGAAAAACTACCTCAACCTCCATCTGAAGGTTTCATTGCTCTAGATACCAATCAATAGATTTGACGGTGTTTATGATACCTCCAGCAATTGACATATGATTATCTTTTGTCCTAACCGTATCAAATAAACACTTTATGTGATTCTGACCTCCACCACCACCAATTAGCACCTATGACAAGAGAATGTTACAAGTCAAGAAAAATCTATACACAAAGCCAATGGAAAGACTATTACTATGGAGCACAAGGGAGGAAGTGGACCATACCGCCCACTGATCAACCAGATGTAAACCTGGAGCAGTTTTTTGTGTCTTTAAAATGCAATCTGGGTGTGCGGCATCCACCATTGTCTACAGGATACATGAACAATATAAGCACTTTTGCACAAGGAAACAAACATAATTATGAACCAATTTTCCACGTCAACAGGATTGGAATTCAATCAACTGCATATGCGAAGCCCACTTTGGATTTCATATGAAATTCACTGGCTAGATTGCAACTTGCTCTTGTGTGCAGGCTTGATAAGTTGGTAAATCCATTGTCATGGTGTCGAGAGATCTGGTATCAAATCCCACGTACAATTCAAGGAGAAAGATTAAGGGAAAGGGAGTAGTTATCCCCTGTTCTGTAACCCAACCATGGGACCAAAAACACTTAATTTGATCTACATTAATATCCATTACAAAACATCAGCAACCATGTTCAGATGTTCTATTCCTACATCCATCTTAAACAGCATGTGGTCATGTTAACAATATATAACCTGCAATTTGAAACATGCAGCAGTAACGGCATGAGTAAAGTGATTCTTACCACAAAATCATCTGTTTTAGAGTTTCTGGGCCATTTGCATTGACCACCACTGTCCTCCAACTCTTCCAACCCATAACACTTGGATTCAGACAGGATACAAAACATTTTGATGATTTCCATCTCTTGTTACGTACTCTAATACAACCACAGATCCTTGTTAAATTAATGATGATGATGCAAGTAACTAAACCATATTACTTGGTTTTATTTCCAAATTCTAGGAAATAAAGAAATCTTAGTCAGAGTTGCTTTTTCGCTCATCTGCTACATAAAATTTAGCACTACTCTTTCAGCAACAACAATGTGGAGTGCCTGTCATACATTAAAAAGAAACAATAATATGATAAAATCAAATAAAATGAAGTAACTTCTCTTAATTTCCAGTAGTTTACAGAGGCTTTTCTAAATTGCATTCCTTTCCGAACACAATCTTCATCTTTTCGAGACCACTCCACCTAATGTAATGTCTATGCCATAAATGATCAACGGTGCAAACCACGCCAATAAAAGAAACACAAGAGTGATTGCATGATACCTTTCGCCAGGGATCAATCCCATGCCAAACAAGCCACATCTCCTGCATTAAACCACAAATGTTGCTTTAGAAGTATCGTTATACAAGGAACCGAGGACCCATCTTTAGGAGTTTCTCAACAGCATAAAGTATGTGTCAATATATGGATCAGAACGAACGAGCTGAGGATTCAACTAAGCAAAAGAGACATTCTAGAACACACACAATTCGAACTCATTCAAAATTTGTCTGCGAGGAGAACGAAGATCGACTAAAAAATGAAATTTTCAAAGGGATGAGTTAAGACCTCGATCCCCGGCATCTTCAGCAAGGCTAGCTTAATAACACCCTTCAAATAATATGTAGGACGTGAAGGACGTTTTATTATCATCGACTCAAACGATATTCAAGGATTTCTGGTTTCAGTTACAGACATTTTAACAATCCGCCTGAAACAATCCAGGCTACTTAAAATAAATAAAACAATGTTTAGAACCACCAACATAATAAATAAATAAATAAATATACCCTTTATTTTGAATAAAACAGCAAAACAAACCTTGAAGTTGAATATAATTGAAGTAAAATTAATGAAGAACTAAAACTGATCCGAGACATTAACTATGTATTTGCCTGAAGCACTTCAAAATAAAAGGAGCTACTATCACATCAGCCCTTCACCTATGCAACATCAACTGGGTTTTAGAAGTTAAATTCATCTCCACAAGAACAATTATTGTGTTTTTGTATTTATATTAAAAATTCTCATACAAACCCCCAAAAAGGAACTAACTAGCTAATTCATGAGTGAGAGAAAGAAGTGTCTATTTTCTAACACTCTGTTATGATAATAAGTAACTGAAGTGTCTATTTCCTCCCTCATGTCCCCTGATCCATCTGTGTTACTACTGTAACCCGTTGTATTTTATTGTATTTTACAAGCGCCCCGAGTTTATAGGTTAGTTATTATTATTATTCTTATTTTTTGAACCATGTAATTTTTTTAGTAGTTACCCTGGGTTTTTTCTTTCTATAGTAATAAAAACAGTCCTTTTCTTTTCTTACTGACTATCCTAAAGTTTATCAGGGAATAGTTGGGATAGAGAAGGTATCTCTCCTAACCTTGTTGTTTTGAGAAGATACAGATTCATTTTAAAATTGTTTTGCAGACATGTTTAAGATCATTTTGCGTAAATCACAGGGTAGTTCTGCACATTTTCCAAATAAATATAAGGTTTTCAATATTGAAAAGCCTTTCACCCTTCAACCTGTATTCCCATGCAATAGGTAGAGCCCTCTGCTAGAGCATTAGCCATGTGATAGTTAAAAGTGGCACCACATGCTTTCAGTTCACGATGAGGAGTGGTGGCTTAATTACAACATTCGAAGGAGTTTCTTCCGAAACATATGCAACCGACCAAGCTGGATGAAGAAAATCACTCACTCAAAGTGGATAAAATACCAAACGAATCATAATCTAGCTGAAGTGGGCGCCATGGAATTGATCAGAGCCATCCATGCGAGGGACACGAGGTCCACGGGTTGATGATGTAGTTATCACGATCAAGACAATATTGAAATTAAGAGATCCCAACACTCCTGCAGCGAAACACATCATATAAATATATTCAATTTCTACTCTCTTTTTTCAAAATATATACTTGGGGTGAAAAGCTAACTTTGAAAAGCACTCCTGCACATCATAAAACGGTATACAAGTAAACATGAAAGCTACGGAATATCAGAAGATCCCATTGTTTCTAAAATGGCTGCTAGTGCTTTGGTTTCGACTTATGACTTGCACTTAACCAGGTAATATTCAAAGATGCAAATTATATATAGCCCACTCTGCCCTTAATTTCTTCACTTTCAAATTGATTAACATTCCAACCATCCCTTCTAGTCCAACAAAAACGGCATTCTAATTCGCCCGCTATCTCCTCCTCTCTAAATTTCTCTCTATTATGCATTTTTTTTCTTCAATTTATAAGACAGCAGAAGTAGCTGACCAGAGAGAGCAATTGAGCAGGAACACAGAAAAAAGTGGCCATGTCTTCTTTACGGGCGGGCTTGAGATTTGCTTCTCTTCTCTTCGTTACTGTCCTGGCAGTATTGGTCTCCACAGGAAGATGCACAAGACCCATTAAGGATCCAAATTTTTTTTACATGCTTCCGCGAGGTCCGGTGCCGCCTTCAGGACCTTCTCCATGCCATCACAGCCTTGGTCCTTACAGTCAGAGTGAATCATCTCCCGCGGAGGATTATGTTTTATGCCCGTAATTACCCTTTTTTTTTTTTAGTGTTTCTTTCCAAGGATTGGAATCGTTTTTGTTTAGTTTCATTCGTTTGCTCATCAAGATTATCAGAGAGTTGACAATAACTTGTTAGAACAAGCTTGAGATGAGATGATTCAACATTGAAAATGATGTCTACCATAATAGAGAGTTAACATTTCTCTAGCCTCCTTGTTTGATTTCTTTTTTCTGATCCCCCCCCCCCCCCCTTTAGGCTGAAAAGGTTTTAATCCTAGTAAAAAAAAATTAAATCCTACATGACGATGTGAGAAACATATATATATTTAGCAAACAAGATTAAATACCCAAAGAGACGCAACTAATATATTAATTAAGAACACTTGAACTTTCATATCGTAGTCATATGGAGCCTTGATGTTGATATGAAAAGAAATATTTAAATGTATCAGCATATTGACGGGTGTTTGATTTTCATAATTTCCATTATCCACAAACTTTTCCATGTAAGATAAGTAAACTAGTATTAGATTTGATTGATGTATGAATCATCAGTTGAGTAAAAGGTTGTTTGTTTTTAAGTTTAATATTTTTTAAAGAAACTTTGTTTTTTTTTGCTTTAAATTATTTTTTATTTTCAGATTATTTTGATGTACTGATGATAAAATATTATTTTGATATATTTTTAAGTTAAAATCACTCTAAAAGGCTATCACTACTAAATAAACTCTAAATCAATTTACAAGTAAATAAATCAAACATTTTTTTATCAAAACAATGTTATTTTAAGTTTTGAAATAAAAAATATATCATTTTGATAATAAAAGTGATTCAAAATGAGCAACAATTTAAATCAGACAAATGATCAACAAATTACTAAGTCGACCTATTATATTAGATTAAGTTTTATACTCATGGTAACAACAACTAATAAATCTTAATTACTTGTAAACTCCGCCACAAGTAATAATCGTATTAGTAGAGGCTCTTTTATTGTGTACTTTTAAAAAGGATTGTTGTACATATTGTAATACCATAAATTTTATGGTATATAAAATAAAATTGAAAGATATAAAGTAAACATGATAGATAGTTAATGTGTTAGAAATAATTAGTAAGAGCAATTATAAAAGTCTTTGTACTTGGGTGATTATAATACACCATGTGAGAGTCAACAAAAACTTTTGTATGAGATTACGGAAATAAAATAGCAACAGAGCATGTGCAATAGCATAATTATTGATAGTTGACATTGATTGGCTATTTAAAAGAAGCAAGACAACTATACAAAGGGGACAAGTCAACAATAATTCAAACTTAAATCACTGCATTGTAGTTTTATCAAGCTTTTAGGGTCTTTCAAACTTGAAACTAGTATTCAATATCTTATAGATGACAACTTATAACTTTGTGGTGATAATCAAATAGACTTGCAATTTCAATTCCATAAACAAAACAAAAAACCAAGAAGATGTGCAACTATCCAGCAATTCTAATTCATGGATGTAATCAAAACTTTATTAATATAAGTAATTCTTTTCTAAATTATTAAATGTGTTTTATATTAAAGTTATTTTATTGCTTCTTCAATTGAACTAGTATGTTGATAATTGTATAACTTTGTAAAGTTTGGAATTACATGAATAAGTTTATAATTAAATTTAGAGTAAGTGGTTAGTTAACTCAGAATTCCAGAGTTCAGTTCAATCAACTTGAAACCTAAATCTTAAGCTATAAAGTCCTCTTAGTTGAGATGGACACAAAAAACCCATATCTAACATCTATTAAATATAATAATTATAGAGTTGCTAAAGTATAGAAAGGTATACATATTTTTTTTTATACATATAGATTTCTAAACACGGACATATATGTATGAATGCATTTACATCTTGACAATTTTGAGAAATTTTATCAATAGAAAAATTAGAGGCGCTTTCAATGAGTTAATAAAATTAGACCTAGAGAACTTGGTGGACTCGACAATATTAGCGAGAAATACACTAAAGATTAAATCAGTATAGTGTTTATATACAAGTGATGGAGAGAATGAGTATTCTTTAAATGTTCCTTAAACCTTATTTAAATCTTGTATTAGTCTTATATCATGTTATACTGAAGTCTAGAGAGATGAGTCTTAAAGAGATAAGCTTTAGTCGAGTCTAGAAAGATGAAACTTTATTTATATAGACTTTTTAAAGATAAACATCTTATTAAATATCTAAGATATTTAATATAAACATGTTATGTAATCTCATAAATATATAAGTTATAATATATTTAATATAAATATATAGAATATTTATAAAAATATTTATGGAGATGTGTACATTGTATAAAATACTTATGTAGTTTTTTCATGTATCTGTGAAGCCCTCCAAGTCTTAACCTAGCAAGAGTAGAGAAATATAATTATAGTGGATAATGTTACCTTTTTTATTTACCACCAAAGCCCTCAAAGTCACAGTGACATAATTTGTGTATACAAGTCACCATTAAAGGTAGTTTATTTTGTAAACCTTGGTCCATAGTCAATCACATAATCTTAGTTATCAAAATCGTGAGTTGACTTGCAAAATCATACAAATTTATCAGTTAACTCATCAAACATATTCAACTCGGGTAAAAAAATCGATTTGATCAATCTTTGTTAAAATCATAAAATCAGACCGAATCGGTCTGATTTTACGATCTTACTTATTCTGTCACCACTTCAAAAGCTAATTCAAAATTTCGATTTCATTCAAAAATTTAAAGCTGAACCCCTCTGTATATAAAGACAACAACAAACAAAGAGAGATGAGGAGGGTGGGCGAAGGAAGCCAAGAAAAAGAAATGGAGAAAAGGATAAGGAGGAAGAGAGTAGTGGCACAAGGAGAAGGAGGGAGGGACATGGAAGGGCAGCCGCGCAAGGCAAAGGGAGGGAGATGGGGGTGGGTGGGGGGACACTCTAAAGGTTAAGTCAATTAAATGTTCCTTAAGCCTTGTTTAAGTCCTGTATTAGACTTATATTGTGTTAAACTTGAAGTCTAGAGAGATGAGCTCTAACCGCTTAGACTTGACAAGCCTTAAGTTTAGAGAGATGAGCTCTAACCGCTTAGACTTGACAAGCCTTAAATCTTGAGGGATGGAACTTTATTTATATACATTTTTTTTAAATAAATATTTTATTAAGTATCTAAGATATCCTATATAAATACTGCATGAATATCTAAGTTATAAGGTATTATAGAAGTATTTATAGAGATAAGTACACTGTATAAAATACTTATGTATTTTTTCATGTGTCATCACATATTTGTATTTAAGTTTTTCAGTTAAATAAGCATACGCATTAGTAATTTCCAAGTTTTACGTGCAAGAATGCTGAGCAAAGGGGTCGTGAAGGTAGATGAAAATACGGCCATATCAATCTCTAATATTTTCCTCCATCAGCATTTCAAGAATCACACCACGAGCACAGCTAACCATGATCGCTTCCTTCAAGCAAGCTTGGCTTCTTTTTTCAACCCTACAAGTGGGTGTGGGTGTGGGTGTGGGTGTGGGTGTGGGTGTGGGTTTTATATATTCTAGGCTTAGTAAGTATCCTCGTTTCTATCTGCCCTCTCTTGAGTTTTGACCACTGTTGATAATTCAATCATTTTATCGAGTTAGGTTGATGGACGCATGCATCCTTCCCAACAAATGTGTCTCATCCACTGGTCAAAGCTTCTCACGTGTCGAAGGAAGCAGGTATACAATAGGACACGATTCACACGCTTCAACCCTTCGGATTCCTTGCTTCTTATCTCTATAAAACTCAACCTGGTGCCATAACATATTTCGCCAATACTCTACATGATCTTGGATTTGCGGCCTAAGAAACCTCGCCGCAGGTATGCACTTCTTTTCGATCATCGTCTTGTTTATATATATCATCTAGTTTCCGAATCTTGCGGTCATTATGAGAGCTTAATTAATTTCTAAATAATATTAAGGTGATTGATTTGTTATGGCTCTTTCGATTGTTTTGAATGAGTAATTTGAATCGAGCGCTGTTTTCAGGTGGGTTCAGTACCATATGGAGCCATGCAGCTGATCAGCAAGAAAGAATATACATGTAGGATTTATAAAAAATGGTCAACGACCGGGTTAGTGTATTCCATGCTATGCTTGCCAGGTGAGTTGTCTTTTGCATTTCAGCCTTTGTTTCGTTGTCTGTTCGACCTTGAACACACAGACATGGTTAGGACTATTCATTAATTAAAAACCCTAATTAGCTTAGAATTTCTTTGTTCCAACATGATGCAACAAAAACTACCGTGATCATGAAGAAACAGTCTAGCAAATATTAAACGGGATTTGTATCCATATATGTGTGTTGTGGATAGTAAACACGCACGAAAGCTATATACCCATAATTAGTTTTGGTTTTCAGGTCCTCTAATTAATCTGATCATCCCGGCCCTAGCTAGATAAATCCAAAGAAGTGCTTTTATATGCAAGATCATAGGATCGATGTACTATTTTATATGGTAGGTGTAATCTTTGAGCGGATAATATAAAAAGAACCTTGAGGATCTGATTTGAACATGATGATGGCCGACAACTCTCTCTATTTTATATGTTTCGATTATTAATTTACGCTTCAATAAGATCTTGCTCTGATATTCCTGCCTGCACACGTACGTTGGGGGGGGGGAGAGAAATCTTACCAGTAGGAAGTGGAATCGAGCTTTGGTAGATGGTGAATGTCTAATGTTTTGATTAGAAAGAAGAAATTTGACCAGTAGGAGGTGGAATCAACCTGCGGCAGATGGTGAACCTACCGCAGGATAATAATAAGTTTGAAAAATATCACGAGTTAAATGACAGAAATAAGTTTACACGATCTCCAACGAGCTTTAAATGCATGGTACGGCCGAATGAATCTGCATTAAAGCTGGCTTAGGATAAATAAGTGTCTTGATATAATTATGAATGAGATATTTAAAAATATTTCAGAAATATTTTATTTTTATATTTATATATGTCTGATGAGAAGGGCGTTAGGTAATTGTTTTGGTTCATTCTATTAAATGATTATTTGAGGTTGTGTTTGTGATTGTTTTTGAAAATATTTTTATTTATAATTTTATTAAAATGATATATATATATTTTTAAAAATATTTTTAACATTAACATATTAAAATAATCTAAACCCTCAAAAAATAATCTAAACTAAAAAATAAAATAAAGTTTTTTTCAATTTTGTTTTTAAACATAGTGTAAAACAATCGCTTTTAAATAAAAAGGCCGTTGTTCAAGTGGGCACATAAGCTCCGATCTGCACGCTGACAGTCAAAATGGTAATGAAAGATAACAGAGACCCATCATACAAGCTCTTAAATACTTACGTGTAAAGAAGGGTTTTTTTAATGGAAAGATGGCCGTACTGGTAGTTTAACTCAACTTTCTAGGTATTTATTTCATTTGGGTATTCGCGATGTTTCGGATAAAAAATATTGTTTCCCTAAACCATTGCCCTAGATCCCTTACTAGGCTGTTTGGATTTTAGATATTTTGGAATTCAATTCAATCCCAAAATTAAATGATTTTTGGAATATTTTTTGGGTAATGATAAAAAATTGACAAAAGAAAATAAGAGAAAATAAACTTCAATTTACTACAATAATTTCTCTTAAAGTTTTAGTCTGATAATTTAGCATCAGATCTAATGAATTTAGCATCTAGATTGCTATACATGTCCATTTGTGAATACAAAGAAGATTTTTAGGAATAAAACCAAAATTTGAAGAAATGATAATGAACTTAACAAGAAAAAAATAACACTAGAGAAATTTGCAACGTGAAATATTTAGAAAACTCTGTTTGCAGATCCTTCTTCTTCTTATTATTGTTGTTGTTGTTGTTGTTATAAAATAGGCCATCATGAACATAATATGACATTTTTATTGGTTTTTTAACTTATAAACATTCATATCGAATACTTGCAAAAACAAAATGATAAAAGGTTAATGAAAACATCTTTGGTGCTCAGATAAGATATGCAATGAGAAAGTTTAAGGATAAATGCTTTATATTAAAAGGAAAAAACTCGAAATAAAATATCATGCATTAGACAAATGGTGTTGCATTAGCGTTGTCAGCTCTGTCTCATTCAAAAATTCCTTGTACTTAAAATCTGTAAGAAAAATGTTAATTAATATCAATAAACTAACCAAATTAACATAATAAAAAATACTCTAGTTGATATTAACTTCAAACCTTTTGAACCATCCATCAATCATAGGTTTTCACTTAGGATGTTTGGAAACCTAACTTTGTTGAAATAATAGAATTTATATCGATAATTTCACGATTGATGTTATGGTTATGACAGTCTCAATGTTTGTAAACTTGAAATTGCATTTGTTAATTGAAATTTATTTTCAAAAATAGCATATTATTGTGAAGGGAAAATTACATTAAAAGGTTATTCCATATGCAGGAAATCATTAAATTGATAAAATATAAAATGAGCCAATTGAATAAGCCATTATTTATTTTATCACAAAACATATAAGTCACAAATTCAAAATAAATTTCATTAATTTAAAAAATATAATTTTATAAATTTTCAAACAAACCATAACATGTACAAATCATGCATTTATACAATAAATGTTTATGGGATAAATCTATAAAATAAGTTAGCACCTAAACAAAATACATATCCAACATAAATATACAATAAAAACTCAACATTTTTAAATTGAGGTCTAATAAAAAAGTAGGCAGTTTTTTCTACTTGAAATGGGGAATGCTTAATAAAACTTGAATCAAAATAGGGATGCTGACAAACCTGAGTGTTGGGGTGACTAAATTTATGATAGAAGGTTGATTTATAATAAAAAAAAATTAAGAGGGGTGTGCTATTTGTTGCATAGAAAAATAGAGGTAGAAAAAGAAAACGAGAGGGAGAGAGGAGGGTTGCTCGTTAGGTTATAAATTAAATATTATATAATTTATTGACGAAATTAACTGAAAACTTTAAATTTGTCAGTAATTTTGTCTGCAATAATAACACGAAATCTTGTTTTTAAACCTTTTCTTTTCATTCTTTCTTTTACGTTGTAATTCCCTCGATATATATCAAGATATTTGTTTATTCATGGTTACAACAAGGGCATATTTTGTCGGTAAAATCCACCATAATCTATGGACATAAAGATTACATTGATTTTTTGTTTGTATTTGTTAGTTCTATGGTAGTTCTTCAATCCTATGATTGAAATTGAAGTTCTTACAAATGGTGCGATTTTGTTGTGCCATTCTATTATTGTAATAGATAAATACCAAAAACATACATAAATGCATGCATGCATGCATGCTATGTTTAAAAACTTAAAAAGATATTAGACAAATCAATTAAGAATAAGATAATTAAGCATTTCTTTTATCACGATTTGATTTCTTGATCATTAAGTAAGGATTTGAATGAGAAAAATCTAAAAGTTATTGAAATGACCCATATCCCAACACTCGATTTATCTTGTTTCTTTTGTTAATTTTATTTTTGTTTGGTTTTTTTCCTGAGAAAAACTTAGTTGTTAAGAACAACACGGGAAACGTTTTGGGAATTGGTTCGTACAAAAGGCAAAGTAAAACCAAATCATTTTTAATCCAAAAGGGAAACTAAGAATGATAAATCGATAGTTATACAAGTTTAAGAACCTCAAGGTCGAACACATGACGAATGGAGGGCACAAGCAAAGGACTATTTATTTGGCAAGTGTTTGCATGGAATTTAACGCCCTTGTTAAGTTTTGAAGGCTTCTCCGATGTAAGCAATTGCAACTAATTTAAAGGCCTGAAGCTTCTCCGATGAACATTCTCAGTTGCTTTGTGAAGCTTCGATCAAGAGAAAGCTTTAGCAAAAAGATGGAAGACCAAGACACTTGAAGGTGAGATCTCTGTCGTGTTTCCTTTCATATCATGTCAACTTGTTTGTGTCCAACATTTTATAAAACGACAGTGTATTGAATCCAGCTTGGTGGAACAAATGAAGAAATTTAATTAAATCTTCAACTTTGTTAAGGAACTACCAGCAACTGTTTTTTCTGTTCTAGATCCAGAATCCAGAGAGTGGAGAGTAGCGAAAGTGAGACTGTCACTGCGAGAAGAAGAGCTAGCTCGTTTCAAATGTCTAGAGAGATTGAAAAGGCACAAGATAGCAATGGCACCTCAATGACGTCGATCGTTCTTTGCCTTCTCACACTGTCAAAGACCTGCACTCCGTCGGGGCGTGTATTAAATGCATATTTAGACTGTTTGGGATCCGTGATCATGCTTATTTTCGCTTCACTTTATCACCTTCACTTTATTGAAAATTGGTAATGGACATAAGATGTATAAATTAAAAAGAATTTATATGGATTAAAACAAGCTCAAAAGCTTGGTATAATTATATTTATGGTTATTTCTTAAAAGAAGGATTTAAAAGATATTCATATAAACTGCATACTCTTTTTATTAAAATTGAAGCTGAAGGACTTATGCCTATGTGTAGATGATATGATTTAATTTGTAAAGATAAGGCCATGTTTGGAAAATTTAAAAGGTCCATAATCATTGAATTTAATATGTCTAATCTTGAAAAATTACATTTTTTTGTCTTTGAAGGAGTATAATCAAATATCAAAGAAAGTTTAAAGAAGTTTCAGATAAAGAATTGCAATTTGATGAGTATACCCAATGAGTTTGATAGAGACTTTGCAGGAGATTAAGATGGTAGGAAAAAAATTATGGATATATTTTAAGCTTAGTTCAAGAGTTATTTCATGGTCTTCAAAAAAAAGTAATTATCACTTTATCTACCGTTGAAGCTAAATTTATGGTCCTTACTTTGTGTATGTGTCATGCAATATGATTAAAGAAAATTCTTGAAGAATTTAATTTTCAAGAGACAAACAGATTAGGATGATTAGAGATGCAATCTTTATGTAAATATATGGATTAATGCATTCAAAAATATTCAAAATTCAATCATATTGAAGTGTATTAATACAAGTGATTAATCAATCAAACTTAGGATATTGTTAGAAAGATCTTGACATACTCGATATCATTAGAAATATCTTGAATAAATAATTTTAATCGCACCATGAAAAACCATCGAACGGTATCATAATTAGTCATGTGTTTTTTATCTTAATTTGAGACTAAAGTGCTCTAGGTTTGATTAACCTTCAATAAAACCACTCAAGGAGTTTTGGCGTAAGTGGTGAGGGTACTTCGTCTTTTAAGAAAACTCAGGGGTTCAATCCATTTTCTTGTATGAAACCGGCCATTTGAGAGCACTTTCACCTCTTCAGGGCCCACTGCATCTAACGTGGATTAGTCAGGTCAACGTTTGAGACACGACGTGGTTTATACTAAAAAACCTTCAATAAAACCACTAACCAATTATTATATTGTTATATGTTTTTTCAAAGTGTAATTATAATCATCTAATTAATTTTTATAATGGTATCAAGTGTTTAAAAATAGAGCATTAATGTATCTCTAGTGACTCAACTTTATTTCGTTTCGCAAGGTGTGTGATATAAATGTGTGGCAAGGTGTGATTTTTTTTTGATGGAATCCAATATAAAAGGTAAAATAAATAAAAACTTGTTTTTGATGGTGACTTTTATGCATTAGATGAGTTATGCATTAGGGGAAAATCCATCACACTCAATTCCATTATATTTTTAAACACCCTTTTGATTTAAAATCTTATTTCTATTATTGAATATTTATTAAATTTTAGGTTAATTTTTATATATGTCAATTAAATATATTATTTTTCAAATATTTTTTAACTAGTCTATTTTTTTCAAGATTTATGACCTGTTTGGTATTGAGGTGCAACCTGCGTTTTCAACAAAATGCAGGTTGCACCTATAAACATGTGTTTGGTAAATAACAAAAAAACTAGTTTAATTATGGGGCCCACTATTTCTTACCTTTCAACCGGCGTTTCATGGAAAGCAGAAATTTTCTGCTTTCCGTGCGTTACATTCTGCAATTGATATTGCAGAGGGTGGGCTGGAATATATATATATTAAAAATTTAAAAATTAATTATAATAAATAAATATATTAAAAGAATATCACAATATAACTTTTGTATCGCAATTCTAATTTTATTTTAAATGATATTTTATAATTATTTTGGGATCATAGAGAACTTCACATATGGATTTAATTTGGATGAAATTACAAGTAGTTTGATAGGAGAATAAAAACAAATATTTAATTTACTTGTATTATTAATTATATTTTTTTTATTATAATTATTAAATACTTAAAAAATAATATATATATATATATATATGTCTGTGTGTGTGTGTTTTTTAAACCTCAAACTCAACTATAATTTTAACTAAACACTTCACTGCTTATTTTAAACCACAATAAAAACATTTTTTTAAAACTACTTTTTTCAACTTCAACTACAACAAGCAATCGCAATAACAAACATAACCTTATAATGTTAAAAATCAAAAGTTGCAAGGCGGAGAAGTCGCCAGGGTCAGTCATTAGCCTGATTTTTCAGAACAAACGTGTCACAACCTGAGATCTCTCTTCTCTTAAAACAAAAATCAATCCAGTAGCCATCACATCATCACTGTCCATAACAAATCGACAAAGAACACGAGAAGCCTCCAAGCCCAAAAATATCCAGGATATTAGTGTAGTATCTAATATCTTAGTTCCCGAACTTTCCACACTCCAGATATTTTTCATTGCCAGCCTTCTCGAACATTCCATGTCACATATCAGAAGCGAGGGTTACCTAGCTTATATAAGTGTTCGAACACCAGTTCTCTTCAAGCCATCATCTTGTTTCAAACACAAGCATAGCGCTCCCAAGATTTTGGTGGAGTTGAATACATTGTGAGAGCTTGGCTAGCTGGCGTATAGTTTTTATGGGGGCTGATCAGAAGCAAGGGTTACCTTGTTATTACAGCATTCTTGGTGTTAGTTCCGAGTCTTCTATTAATGAAATAAAGCGAGCTTATCGCAAGCTTGCTATGGTATGTATCAATTGATTTTGGTTTGATATTTCTTTTGAAGACGCGTGGTGTATTATTTATGGGTGGTTGTTTGTTGGTGCAGCAATGGCATCCTGATAGGCTGACTAGAACACCTTCTATTTTGGGTGAAGCCAACCGTAAATTCCAGCGAATTCAAGAAGCCTATGCAGGTAATTGGTCAAGCTTCTCTGAAAGCGGCTAACCACTAACAATGCTAAGCTGAGAAATTTTACTTCTTCAATTCTTTAATTAGTTGATGTTTCGTCTTGACAGTGTTATCCGACCATAGAAAAGAGCAATGTATGATGCAGGATTATATGACCCAGAAGACCAAGAAGATGAGGTAGGTGATGGGTGTCTAATGAATTTTGTTTTTAATGTTAATCCACTGCATTAATTCGCTAATACGTTTTCCTTTTTCACTAACGCTCGCTTCGACTGATTATTCATTATTGTTTGCTTGCTTGTGTCTGTCAGGGCCTTTCTGATTTTGTGCAAGAAATATTGAATCTCATGGCCCAGGATAGGAGACAGGTATGAATTTGATCTATGATGTTTTGTTTTTATTATTTATTTGCTACCCATTGAGTCTCCTAATTTGCAAAATTATAGTTTCTTTGCTGAATCTTCTGATCAACCCATTGCAATGTAAAGTGCAAATATATTTTAGAGCATTAAAAACCAGATCTTCGCATGAATCAGAAATCAATTTTTCTTTTTCCTTTTCTTGTAATAAGAAATATTCCATCTTTGTAGAAGACAAAATTTGTTATGTTGTTGTAGAGCATTAATAGGAATTAGATCTTTAAATGAATCAGAAACCAATCCATTTTTATTTTATTTTGTTATAAAGAATAATCTATTATTGTAGTAAATGAAATTGGTGCCTTGAGAAGCATCTTCCTTTTGAGAGCAGGGAAAATCATGAAAGTTTTTGTTCTGATTTTGGTTCCTAGGAGGATAAAAAAGATGGGATAAGAATTTTGCTTGTTATCATCATCACTAGCGTGGTAAAATTATGGTGGAAGAGAATGTGCAAAGTTTATCCAAAATGGGGGAAGAGTTCGTAGGTTTTCAATCTGTGCTGTCTCGAAAGGACGCTAACGTACTCGGATGCTAAGACACCCCAGTTCGGAAACATCCTTTCGCTAGGATTGAACTCTACTCTCTAAAATCAACTGACGTTTAGCGATAGGGAAAAGAAATCTTTTACCATTTGGGTTTTGTGGAAATCATGTTTGTGGCAATTTTTATGCCACTTTGGGCTTCTCTTTTAATACCATCTCCATGAATGGCGCGCAGGACAAGAGTTACAGCACGGAGGAGCTGCAGACAATGCTCATGGAAATGGCTCGAGGGTTTGAAACTTCATCGTGGTACTGCACACCCTCAATTCTTGAAGAACCTAGAAATTCAGAAAGGGCAAGGTGTGATGCAGATAGAAAGATGGACAGTGGAAGTTCTCGTTTCAGTCTTTCAGGATGGGGAGTGTATGGCTGTGGCTGATTAGTATAACCTTTGGAAAAGAAATGGCCATGATGTTGCAAATCAGGAGAAGGACTTGACCATGATGCTTGCTTGAATTGCTGGACTGGTGCTTGGGGCTACCGGAGAAGTGGACGGTGGAATGGTTTGGTTTCTTGGTTAATCCTTTTCATTTTTCGTTGGCAGGAGATGTGTATATTTGTGCCACCAGGATTTTCCAAGGAATTCCTGTTAGTCCTCTTCCATGTTTTGAGTTCAGTGCTGGTCTTGTTGAACTGTGAAATGTCGTGTGTTTTGACTTTTGATAGAAGTCTGGGCCGTATGGGCCTTATGGGCTTGGGTGCAGATTGTATAAGATTTTAAAATGTAGTTGGGCTATACACGACGCCTACGTAGATTAGTCTGAGGCTATGGGTTTCGTTGTAATATGAGCCCATTTCCACTGGGCTAGCACCGACGCTAGATGAAAACTACATGGCTTAATCTCGTACCTCCTTTTTCTTTTTTGCAGTCATTTTTCCCTTAATAAACGAATACACGTGTGTGTGGGGTACATTAAAACGAGTGGTACACGTACTGGTAGTGCTGTAAAAATAAATCGACTCATATGATCATATCGTGGATGTTAGAATATATGGGTAAGAAACCCTAAGAAATGAATATTGTGTCTTAGATGTTGAGATTTTTAAAACCTGATAGGATACATTTTTTTCATTTGATTCTTTTATTTTAATCATTTCAGCTGATGTATTGAGCCTGGGTGATCTTATGATGTATTTTTGGATAAATTATTTAGCTTGAGTATAGGTTTATTATTTATTATATATTGTAATATTAAAATAATCTAAAAGTTAAAATATTAATTAAAATATAAATAAATATATTAAAAGTATATCACAGTATAAATTTTATCTCGTAATTCTAATTTTATTTCGGATGATATTTTACTAGATATTGTTCCTGGATTAAATAATTAAGGATTGCAGAGATTTTCATGTATGAATTTAGTTCGTGATAAATTTATAAATAGTTTGATGAGGGAATAAAATGAAGTATGTATGTGTGTCCTTTAAAATAATTTTACAAGTTGAAAGCGTATGAAAAACTTGATAACCAAACATATGAAACTGCTTTTCATTAACTTCAAACTCAATCATAATTTTAATCAAATACTTCAAAAATTATTTGGAATCGTTTTTTTAAATCTCAACCATAAAAGTAAAAACAATATCAAATACCCTAAATCAATTAATTAAAATGAAAGAATCAATATAGCATATAAAGGTTGAGTAGGCTTGATCGGGTTTTATAAATATTAATTTGTCACCCCGCATGTAATACTCAATTTATAACTTTTTTATCCATTTCCATATATAATATCCATATTATATGATTTTAAAATATTAAATGAGTTTATACATGTAACGTAAGTACTCTATACGAGTCGTTTTTTTCAATACCCTTGCCTTGAAGCGATGTTCATTACAGGCTCAAAAGACGACGTGTCTCAATTCTAGACGCACCCAAACGGTGACGTGGAATATGGGAGCCAATTTTGTCTTCAACCGACACAGCATCAATGATTGACATGGAACAGTGACGTTGATATAGAGAAGAAGGTTTAAGGTAGGAAGGTTCAAAAAGGAATGCTTAAATCTAAATTAAGGTTGCATGATCGCAAAGTTGACTGGAAAAAACGAGAAGAAAAGGGATGGAAGATGCTTCGAGCAAATGGGCCGGTGGGCAGTGTTAAGTGTTAACTACTCTCCTCCTTTTCACTCATCCATGATTGTGCTCCGATTCGTTTTTCTTCAACTTTTTGTCCTTTTTATTTTCTTTTTCTTTTTCTTTTTTTTAATCCCCGTTTTCTTCAGGGTCAAGTCCACGCAATCGCATTTTCCTTGCTTTGCTTCCTTGGCACATCCGCTAGTGCTCGGACGATGTGCATCTTTTCTAGAAGAGGTCAATATATCGCTACACCCCTCATAATTTATTTATAAATAAAAAAATCAAGGAAAGTTTAAAATATATTGTTTGGAGATAAAAATTACCACATCAAGCCCCGTCCAAATTAGTAATGACATGATAAATGTTAGTTAAGCTCCAGGTATTGATTTGGTTTGTAGGTGGTCGGAATTGTTTGAAAATTATCACTTATTTTTCTCTAGAGAGAAATGATTACTAATTTTAAAGGGAAAATGTTTTGATAGTCGCCACTTTGGATTTTTCAAAATATGATACATTACGTTTCAATGACTTAGCATAATGTTGGACCAATGACGATTGAGAAGGGGAAGAAGAGTCAAAGAAAATGAATTTTCTTCCTTAAATCGCGGGGCAAATTTTGGTTTCCGGTGTTTATTTCTCTTTACGATGGTTGGAAATTAAACGACCATAAGAATTTGCGTGGTCTGCTGACTGATACTTCGGAGTCTCGTGGCCTTGTTATAGGGCTTTTCCTATAACCTGTTTGGCTCTCCATTTTAATTAGTATTTTGCTGAAATTTAAAAAAAATATATATATATTTTGGTATTTTTATATCATTTTGATGTGTGAATGTTAAAAATATTTTTTTAAAAAAATATATAATCATTTTAATATATTTCAGCGATAAAAATATTTTAAAACCTATCGCAGTCGCCTCCCAAATAGACCGGTCAATCTTCGAAGCCAGGCTGTCCTTTTCTTCTCTTCTTACACTTGCACTAATTAATATCTAGTCTAGTCCTTATATTTATGTAAACAGTTGATTTTGCACCCTGTGTTGGGGTTTCAGTCAATCACAATAACTTCTTATTCATAATTAACAAATGCTAACATGTATTTTTCTTTTTTCTAAAATCTATATTTCTTCAGATAAGAAAAGGAAACCCACAAATAACTTTGTCTGGATTATGTCGGACCAAATTGAATTCAAGAAATATAGGTGCAAAATAATCGATTTTTTTTGTCATTAACAAGCGAGCCAAAGATAATTACAGGTTTTTTTTCTCAAAGAAAAGCAATAAAAAGAAAAACATTAAAAGTTCTCCAGATCATTTCTTACTTCGTTGCAAAACCCTTGTGGATTATCGAACGGTCTGAATTGACACGTGGATGTGGCTTGCTTGTTTGCTTGCACCGTCATGGGTTCTATCGCTCAATTAAAATCAATTATGGTGGCCATATGGCTTAAGAAAAGTCAAGCCCGTCTCAACCACCATTACGTTGGCTACTTCAACGTCTCCCGGAGGGAAGAATATTAAACAGCCACCGGTTGATTTCGTTTTTTTCTCCTCTTTTCCTTGACAGATGAAAGTGCCCTTAGCTCTACTCCTATTCCTACTCTCAGCTGATTGGGACCGGTTACCTGGTTGCCCTGTTAATCGGGTACGATGAAAACAATTCTTGATCAAATCACAGACCGATTATAATATTTGAAGAAATTCTTTTGTTTTTTTAGGTTTCGAAGTCGTACTACTCGATTCACATGCTAATATTTGAGTCAAGTTTTTATTTTACTGAAAAATTATTTGTTTATATCTTATCCAATTCACAGACCGATTGGATGGTAATTGACTATTTGTCTAGCTTAATCATAATGTAAATTAATAAATTATTAAAACAGGGACAATAATTAAGGGAAATCTAATCTCTCTTATGTTGTTTGTTTTCATCTGGCTATACATTATAAAGACCCCGAAACCATCAATTATTTTGAATGATAACTCCAGTGTTTTTTTTTTAATTTAATAAGCAGACCGTTGGTTGAGAGCACCTAAATCAAAAACATTTCTTTCAACACCTCATGGTATAGTGCTGCCACGCGTATGATTCTTGGATTCCAAAGATTAAGTTGCACAGGCTGGAAGGTACTATATTACAACTTTGATTAATTTGATCAATTATTGATAACTGTATATTAATATTATCCATCAACTTTATGACACACATAATAAATTAAAAGATATATTTGATCTGGAAGTCAATAAAATTGCTTTCTTGAAAAAGTTTGATTTGATTTGATTTGATTTTTTTAATATATATATATATATAAATATTGAAAATTACATGGAAAAAGTATTGAATTTAGTTTTAATTGACTCTACGTGTCATGAGAGAGAGAGAGAAACACGCATTTTCATACAATGACAGGGAGAAACTATGAGAATCCGTAGCCGTTGATTAATATATTGATCAAAACGATATAGAAAGTGTAAATGGTGGGCCCCAAATATTGCACCATCCACGTGCAATATATGGGGTTGCCGTATGAAAAAAGGCAACACCCTAGCAAAGGAGAAAAAAACGGTCCATGTAAAAGAAAAAAACAAAAAAAATCCTCACTCCACTTCTAATTTCTAATAATCAAATACCAGCAAATTCCCGGACAACCTTCTGAGCCTGGCTATATCACAGTTCCATGCACCAAGACCCTAATAAAGAACCCCCTTTCCTTCAATTCACCCACCAAATTGATCTCTCTAGCAATTCTCTAACCTCTAGCTAGCCACAATATGCTGTTAAGAATGAGTAGTTTTTCCAACTCTTTGATGCTATTAGGCATATTTCTTTTTGTTGTGGCGCCCGTTCACGGCTTGGATTCAAGGAAGCTTGACGAGACCACCGTGCCTGTACCAGCTGGAGAGAAGTGCTCGCCATGTACTCAAAGTCCTCCACCACCATCACCACCCCCACCGGTATTGTGCCCCCCGCCACCTCCTCCACCAGTGTATCCACCACCGACTCCAAAGAAGCCACCATCAGGTGACTGCCCTCCACCCCCGCCCCCGCCATCTTTTATCTACGTAACCGGTCCACCCGGGAACCTGTACCCGATTGACAATTATTTCTCGGCTGCTAGCCGGCCGACCGTGGGTTTGCAAGTTTTGATTGGATGTGGATTGTTAGGATTGTTTGCAAGATCTGTCGTTTAAGGCCGGAGTTTATAGAAGTTCATTCAGATCGTGTGATCAAAGGACAGCAAGATAAAGAATTTTTCGTTTCCAAAAGGATATAACTTCATAGCTAAGATGTACTTGTTTCTTGCTTTATTATCTCTCAATTGTTCAACATCTCGAATAACAGTCTTCTTTTCTCTCTTCGTAATTTCGTTTCAGCAACTTTTTGTAAAAGGTTTCCATCCTGTTTTCTTTTAGTCATGTAGATGCTGCTAATCTGATCGTGATTTCTGGTTTGGTAAGTGGGAGAAAAGTATACGATCAATTTTGGATTCTGGGTCTATAAATTAAATATAAACTTGTACAAGAACAATTAGGTGTTATGTATCTTGGATTATTGTGGGTGGTATAGTGGATCCACCACCAGCATGCATCTCCACAGTGGTTTGTTCCAATTAAAAACTTGCTCTCAGCCAGCCCCACCATCAGTTGGCGACGTCTTTAGGCACCTCCTTGTTAATCTTTGATTCCGATTATAAAATATAGGGTTACAACTTCTTGATGGATACCCTGATTAATTAGTTTGCGGGGGAAAGCAGCTTGATCTGATCATCCGCCAAAGGTCAGTGCTCGGTATACCTGCTGGTCCAGAGATATATAAATTATATAATTACCTTTTTGGATTCTAGGAAATTCTTTCTACCCTAAGAAAATCAAAATTGAACGTTCAGATCTCAAAAATTTTATATCATGTCACGTCGCTTGTATAAACAGAGATATAAAATGGTTTCATTGGACAAATGGCCATCAGATGGGGACAGTGGTATCCGCCAAGAAACACCAAAATCAAGGAATAAATTGGAAAGTGGCCCAGCAACACGAGAACAACCTGTAACATTCGAAAAGTTATAACCTTTTTTAGTACTTTTAACCCAAGTCATTTCAAATAACATAAACGATCATTAGGATTTATATAACACTCCCAGCAGAGCTTGGATAACTGGGCAGGCGCCATGTGTCCCAGCAAAGCCGGCCTGCCCCAAATGCCACGAATCCTGGTTACTAGAAAAATGTTTCGAAATCAAGGAGCAGATGACAACCATCAGATTCAGTGTCAGTGGATGAAATCAGTTCTGATCACAATGTGTCAGATGTCGTCAGGTACAGCTTCTGTGATCAGCTTCGGTTTCACCAAACTGTAGGACCCAGTAACTATTCATATCCTTACACATACATTGGTTTGGTGGTCAGGGTTGGTGAAGTCTGGCAGCTTGCAGTTATAGCAACTCTAACCTATTTAGTTTTTTATTTTTTATTTTGATAACTTCAAGTAAAAAGTTATATTAAATAATTAAAATAATATTTACACCGGTTAAGGTCATTGTGGATCTCTCTAGTTTGCAGACAAACCATCACAAGATTGACCCTCTTTAACTGCATTTGCTTTCGTAACTACTAGCTTCCCTTGTGAAACAAGCCCCTTTTTTTTATTATTGATTTTAATCCTCGCCAGTAAATCAATGGTTTTGATTGTTCCATTTTTAAATTGTGTTTAGAATGTGGTTTATGCTGAATTTCAAAAGGATTTTCATTCGTAAATATATTAAAATAATATATATATATATATATATTATTTTTTAATGTTAGTTTTTACATCAACACTTCAAAATGATTTAAAAATAAAATTAAAAAAATTAATATATTTTTAAAATGCTTTTAAACGTGATGTCAAACAAACACCTAGTAAAAAATAATTGTAATTTAAAAACACTTGAAACACCTGTTGCTTGCAGTAATGAGATTTTAGTAGTTAAAACTCAAACTAACTCATTGTAAAAGTTATTTCTTTTCCCAGTTAATTGGTTTCCAAGCACGTTGTAAAAGTTTTATGAAATTATTTTTAAATATTAGAGGAGTCGAGACTCTCATCTGCATCCCTTAGTTTCACAGATATAATATATCATGTTTGATATGGTTTTTTTCATGACAATTAACGAGATTATATTAAAAACAGGTCACCGAGAATGTAAAGACATGGAAGATGGCTTGTAGCCGAGGTTAAAAAGGAGTTTTTAATGATAGTTTAAGAGTCGGGTTGATATTGTTTTTTAAATTGATATTTGTTTATAAATATATTAAAATAATATATTTTTTATTTTTTAAATTTATTTTTTATATCACACATTAAATAAATAAATAAAATAAAAATAAAAAATATCATTGTTTTTTTCAAAAACATTTTAAAAATGTCAAAATATCAATTGGGTTCTTAATTGGCGGCCATTTTTTGCCAAATAATCTGCGACCGCTCACATCCCCAGTGACATGCCCCAAATTGACTTCTCTGTCTGTATAAGAAGACCTCAGTAGCAAGAAACTGTTGAAGATGGGGTTCGATTTCCAAGGAGGCGGCCTGGACATGGAGCATCAACCGATTGATGGCTTTCCAGGGAGTTTCCTCCACTGACGACTTTTTTGGCAACATGATTGACTGATTAGCTTTGGCCTTTTTACGTGAGAGTTTCTTCCGTCGATCTATTTTTCAAATTACTATTTTTTATTTAATAATACATTAAAATGAATATTTTTAATAATTTTGAAATATTAATGTTAAGAAAAATTATAATATATATTTTTAATTGAAACACAGCTCAAAAAAATATTTTGCACGGTATTACTAAATAAATCATTTAGACTAATCTAATAGCACGCTTAGGAGTGTTGTACAACATGATTAAAATTTAATTTTATCTCAACCATAATTTAAAAATATTTGGCTAATCAACACGTGTGATAGTTTTGATCAGGGTTGTCAATACAGTTCTGTTCCGTCCGGATTTGCCAGAATATTCAGTCCCGTTAAAAAACCCGAGACAAAACAACTTCGTTTTCGTCTCAGTTTTAATTTCGGTCCGTTCCGGAAATACCGGCTAAATTCTGGTCGGAGCGTCTTAGTACCGTTCCGGCCTTAAAGTCCTTCTTATTTTGATTAACTTGTGATTGTGTTTCTAATTTTAAGATTATATTTGTTTCACTTTGTGTTTATATTGTATAATTTAAAATTAATTTATCTTAAATTTTAATTATGCTTTTTAAATTAATATTTTAATTTTTTCATATATATATAAAATTAATTATATATAAAAAATATAACTTCAAAACAATACATCAAAATATTTTAAAACCAAAATATTTCATACCAATATAAAAACAAGAACATCAAACAATATTGACAACATGGTTTTGATTCGAAGATAACTTTTCAGAACCATGCGATGGTTGATTCGTAATATCATCAAGCTGTCTAGATAGAATTGTTAGCAGGTATCGAAACATCAAGCTCAAATTGTTAATCACTGCTTTGACTAGACTACAAGTGTCCATTCTCGCCTTCAGTGCCTTTTATATATATATATATATATATATATATATATATATATATATATATATATATATATATATATATATATATATATATAAAATCAATTAATAGTGGCATTGTAGCAACTAACCAGGACGGTGGGCAGAAAAACAAAAAATAAAGTTAAAAAACGTTTGGATAATGCAAGTGTATTTTAAATAAAAAAAATATAAGACCTGGCTAATGAATTCGATTGAGCCAAATAAATTAATATTATTTTATTAGATAATGAAAAAGTAATAATGAAGTAAACGGATTGGGTTAAATAAAAAAACTTATGAGAACTTGAAAAAGAAATTGTCTACTAGAAGGAAAAAAACGATGAAGTTTTTATTCTAATTAACTCAATGAATAAGAATAAAACTGAAAACATATTTATGATAATCCAAGTAAATATATCAAATTAATAATTTAAATTATGATATAAGGATAAGCAAGTAGAAAATGAATAAAAAAATAACAAAATATACAAGGAAAAAATGGAAAAAAAAAGAGTCAATTAAAAAGAAATAAAAAACCCAGCAAACTAAGCAAGCCCACCAAACCCCGCGCCCCGAGTCATGCAAAAAGATAATCTAATAAAAGGCAAACCATGAAAATATATTAGGCTTGGTTCTAAAATAACCCAATGTTGATGAAAGCAATATATATATATATATATATATATATATATATATTAAACTCGTGGTTTAAGTAATGAGATAAGGGTAACCAAATATAACAGAAATAAAAAAAAATAGTACAAAATCTAATTTTATAAAAATCTAATATGGAAAGATGAAATTAAAAGAAAAACTAGTATAAGAAAACAAATCCTAAAAAAAGATTTAACTCATATTGAGTTTTTAACTGGTGATTCAAGTTATTCAATTGAATTCACCCCAATGAAGAAGAAAAACAATGATAAAATTGAAAAACAAATTTATAAAAAAACCTTAAAAAAGATAAAATTTGAAATAAAAACTAATGAGATGACAACTTATATTTTTTTTAATTAAACGATAAAGTTAAAGAAAATCATAAAAGGATATCAAATTAAAAGTTAAAATTAAAAAAATAAAATGAAAAATCAAATAAGAGGCAAACCACAATTTTTTGATTGAAAGAGTGAAATTAAAAAAGGTTTAAATAAAAATTTAACAATAAAAAATAAAAATCAAGCATGAAATAAAAACAGAATGAGAGTACAACTAAAACATTTTTACAGGGCAAAGCGGATTTTAATTAGGCTAGGAAGGCAGAGTTCAACCATCAAAGTAGGCTACACGCCTAGTCAATCTCACCTTGTCCATGGACTTTAGTCTCCCATACTTGTTTTAGCATTAGATTGGATTTCTGAAGCTCTAATTATTCTAAATTAATATAATATTTCTACAAACCGAACATCAATTAAGCATAAGAATTCCGAAGGAATCCCGGGAACATCAACCGAACATCTTCAGGCAAGTAACATTAAAAGTTAATGGCAAGTATTCCGAAGGCATCCCGGGAATGTCAATAGCCTGGATGAAACTGATCACCTCTAAGATCGATAAAATTAGCGACTTCAAAAAAAAAAAAGAGGAATTAAAGAGAGATCAAATTCAGATGACCGGACAATTTTTTTGTATAAATGGAGGTCTGGAAACAAATTTTTGTATAAATGGAGGTCTGGATTCCAATCTGTACAAAGTTGACCATGATAGGATAGCTTAGTATTCGGATGTAAGATGTAAGACTTTTCTCTTGTAGAAAATGTTGAGAAGAAAAGTAGCATGCACCCTTTTCATTTCTATGATGATGAATTGTTTTTGGTCGACAATAATAGAGCATAACAGCCTGTACTGCTGCACAAAAAGAAAAAAAAAGGAATTCTGGGTAACCAAGTCTATTGTCTGCGCATGATTATTTTTTAATTTTCAATCCTTTCTGTGTATCAGATTGAAACTTCAAAGAGAAGGTAAGGTCTCAATATTCTTCTCAAAAAGTTTTATATATTTATTTATTTATTATTATCACTTATTAAAATGGGTGTATAGACTATAGACAATAATAGATAGACAGCCGAGACGCTGAGTTTATAATAATAAAAACTTTTGGGAGAAGTAAGATAAAGAAAATTAGTAATTCTGTCACCCTTTTGGGGTTCGATCAACTGTTTATCTTATTTTCTTCAGTTTGCAAATTAAATCAAGGATTTCGCTATCTAGCCAGAGAAGTAAAACAGCCCAAAGAAGTTTATCCTATAAAGCTTATGAGATGACAGGTTTGGTGTTTGTGCTTTTGAGGACCTTGACCTGCAGCAATTCATTTCAACCACGCAGTTTCTGAGTGAGAACGAAAACGAAAAACGCACACTAAAAGCTGTCAAATGTTCAATGGGTTTGGAAGTTGGAATAATTATTATTGTTTTTCTTAGCTTTAACTACTACGTGCCTCCCGACCACAAGTCAAGATAATTGTTCATTTAAGGGAAAGAAAAGAAAGACAGCAACCACTGCAAAGCTAAATCCATCTGCTCGATGAAATTTAGGAAGAACACTCCACCTAACCTGATACTTCCTGCAATCCGATTAATTGCAGCCAAAAAAGGAAAAGGGGTATCCGTTCATTTTCTCAAGAAATGTCCTGAATGGATGTAAGGTGTGGTTATTTATTTGAAAAGGATTTCTGGGTGTGCATTATCAGGGTTATTCGCAGCGTTTTATAAATAATTATCATGCATGGGAAGCCAATAAGGTCATGGAATGTCGTAGTGATTATTTTATGGTGGAAGTAGTTAACCAAGACGTCTAAATCACTCAATTTGTTTATTTTCCAGCCCCACCCCATGATTTTTTATTGCCTGAGGAATCAGTGTTTAGTGATTGGAATCAGACTTGCAAATTCAGCAAAATAATAAATCATCGAATCGGACTCTCTTAACTGGTTGCTATCTTTCTCTACCGGCCGTTCAATAATTCAACACCGCAATCTTTAAGAAGACACGATCATAAATTAGGTATGGAATTTCATTTCTAACTAAAACCACACTTCACAGCTAATAGTAAATTCTGTCTCCCATGGCTCCGATGGGTTTGTTTGGGTGACAATTAGAGAGAACAGCACTCATTTATTCTGTGATTTTACGTTCAGACACTATCTTCTTGATGAACTGATGTATTTATGGAAATTTATATACTAAGTTTTAGTTTTAATGATAAATTCTCTTCAGAACATATGTTTCAGAAATGAAACGCGTTTTTCTAGCTAGTGCATGTTTATCCACACATTTTGTTAAAGATGTCATCAATCGATATCGTTTCAAGACCAAAACTTAGAGAGGGAAAGGGAAAGTACAGTTTTGATGAGTTCTAAGCAGCCACACCCACATAATAAACTCGAAGAAAAATAAATTGAGATCTTCAAAATTCATGTGTTTTTAAATATTGAAGACAGAGTGGGTGGCGATCCAAGACAGCATACACAAACTTCAACTAGAAAGTACTTCTGCTATATAAAAAATCACTCTCTTTAAGAAAAAGATATTCGCTTTCATAGTTAAATAACTAAAGTTTGCTTATGACTTGCAATTACATAATTTAAATCAGCAAGATTAGAAGCTATTGGTATATAATACATACACTTAGTCATCTAAACCATGGCTATCCTTCAAGCTGAGAGATATCTTGTTGTTGTTGTTGTTGTTTTCCCTTACAAAGGGAGGTCATGAACTCCAGATTCCAGAGGAAAAGGCAAGCTGAGTGCCGTTGAGCCGAGTCGATCACTCATTGGCAATTAAGGCTTTGTTATTCAAATTAACATCGTCATGGAAACTTGTTCTCGTTTGTAGATCAATGTTCATTATTATATATATATATATATATATATATATATATAGACACTCATATAATCTTTTGTTTATGTCATTGTCCTGCCGGTGACAAAGCACATCAATAATACGCCAAGACAGTTAAGTGCATAGCCCCTGTTTTCAGCAAATTTTGACAGAGCTTGCGAGGAAGAGAATCAATGTAAGGAGGGGTTTCGAGTCACGAGTGGTGATTTGAGAGTGTTTGAAGCCATCCATTGTCGTTGCTATTCACTATCAGGAAGTAGATGAGACATTATTAATTCTACTTTTCCAAGAAAAAGAAGTAGTTGATAGAAAATGACATCACAGCCAGGGAATCTTTCCAAGCTATAAACAAAAGAAAAATTTTAGATTGTTAGAGGACAAATATACTGTTACATTTCAAAATGAAAGCATAGCTGTAACCAGAAGAGAACATTAAAGTTCTAGCTAATTTTATTAGGCCACATCTTGTGAAGCTTCTACTAAGACGGCGCTGAGACTAGAACATGAAATACTTAGATGACACTTTGCACATCTTTGAGGCAAGCTTTCTGTATCATCATCTCAGCAGCCCATTCATGCCTTCATGCTAAGGTCATTGGGGGTCAAGTTCAGAGTTTCATGGTGTCTTGGTTTAACCTCTTCACCAAATTAAAGACACTAGCTCAAAAGTACAGATAACTTGCTTTCTAAGCCTCCTTTCCTTAAGCTCCCTTTTCCTTGTCTTTTTTTTTCCTGACTTTAACATTGTTTTACAAAGGATTTCAAATATATTTTTTTAAAAAATGAATTTTTTTATATTTTTTTTATTTTAAATTAAAAATTTTTGCTATTTTTAAATCATTTAATGTTCTATTGTCAAAAAAAAAATTGATATATTTGGAATAAAAAACACTTAAAAACAACAACCACATTCTCAAACATAACTTTTTGTGAGCATCACAAAACTCTAGATAACAAAAAGTTTATAATCAGTCGCCCCCCATAACATCATCACCCACCCCCTTCTTTTTCATCAGTCACTCTTGTCTCTCCTTTCCTCCCCGCTATCTCCTCCCTCGCCACATGGATTTTAACCTATCTCTAATCCTCCCCGCCCTCTTCTTCACATCCATTCTTGTCAATCTTCCTAGCTTGACCATGTCCGACGGCGGCGAGTGTCCTTATCCCTGTTATCCTCCCCCCACCGGGACTGGCACCCCAACTTTCACAGCACCACCGTCTCCGCCATCTCAGTCAGCAGGAATATATTCACCTCCTTTATACCCTTCTCCAACTGGGGATTTACCATACTACTCTCCACCAGCTTTTGGTAACAACTTTAATGGTCCTCCACCTCCTGATCCTATCTTGCCTTATTTTCCCTTCTACTACAGAAAGCCTCCTCATCAAGGCGACGTGTCTTCGGCAAGCAGTCTTCCAAGGTTAACTCTTATGATGGCCACATCTATATTGCTTTTGCTTTTCTGTATCTTGTTTTTGGCTGGTAATTAAAGTGATTGAAATAAATCGATGTACGTGATTTTATCGCCTGTATGGTAATAAATATATAATTAGGTTTAATTAGCTGTAACATTTTGAATTTATGTCATGTGATGGAGAACCTACAGCATCGACATTTTCATTGCCAAGTCTTTTCTAGTTGTAGAAAGCTATTAGCTAGGGTTTAATTGCAGGTGAATTGTTTGTTTTTTCGTTTCCTATTTTTTAATTTGTATTGCAAGAACTTTGATGTTTTAGTATAAAGGAAAATACGATGTGGTATTTACTTGTTTTAGCTGGGAAAATAAACATCAGGGATTGGTCTGACGATTAGAGGGATCTTCTTCCTTGATCAATGAAAGTCAAACCCTATGGGAAGTAAGAACTTAGATTCATTTTCTGTATGAAAGTTTTTCAAATATATTCTAGCTAATACCCGCATCTTGTCGTGGGCGGTACCGTATTTTTTTCCATATAAAAAAATTTTAATTGTTTTTTTATAATATATTTTTGGTTAAAATGATAAATTTGTGCAGAATTCCTGTGACGTGCAAGTTTTTTTATAAAATATTTGAATTTTAAATCAATATAAATTTATTTGTTTAATAGATTTCAACGAAATAACCAATATAAAATTATCATAATCATTAAAAAAGTAAGAAAATTATCATAATCATTAAAAAAAATTAATCATATTTTTAAGTAAAATAGAAATTTGTCAAGAGTGGACTTGAACCCCCAACCTCTCGAACGATATTTTTGTCTCCCGCCTCATAAACCCGCTCGGTCACCTCAACATTCGTTCATTTTTCTCGAAAATATATATTAAATCTAATTTTAATGTGGATTCGCTAAAAAGAAATGTGTTGAGAGTGAGATTTGAACCCATGCCCTCGGAGGGGACCTTAATCTGGCGCTCTTTAGACCATCTCGGCTACCTTAACAACCGTTTGTCTTTCACGAAAATATATATTAATAGTAGGTGTTAATGTGGATTAGCACAGTAAAATCGGGACGTGTTTTATTGTATATATATATATATATATAGGTTACATTGTATTTTATTTTTAAATTTTTTATTATTATTTTCTGGTCCCAAACAACACTGTGACAATCTACAGTGTTTTTTGGGACCAGAAAATAATAATAAAAAATTTAAAAATAAAATACAATGTAACCGACATAAATTAAAATTTCAGAACGTATACAAAATAATTGAAAAAAAATAAAAATAAAATCTAAAAACACAAATATATAAAATATGGATTATTTTTATTCAAAAAAATAAAAAAAAAAGAATATATATATTGGCGTTGGGAAAACATTGATAAATGTTTTCCCACGAATATAAAAGTAATAAAGTGCTGGAAGATGCCGATGAGGTGGTCCAAGAAGTTTGCTTATTCGTTTGGTTATATTTAATTAAGCTATAAAGTAATTTGCTTTCCTTTCTTTTTTATTGTTAATGGTATTGTTTTCTTTTGTTTTTCTTTTCCGGAAAAGATTTTTTTTCCTAACTTTTATGGGACTTTGTAACCACTGCATTGTCATTGTCAAATGATAAAATAAACAATATTTTAAAATCACTAATAATTTAAATTTTTAGATTAAGATAGTTTTTTAATATATTATTAAAGTCTTTATAATTAAACAGTCAAAAATTTAAATTTCATCATCTATTCTAATTAATAAAAATGAAGTATTGAATTCAAAAGACTTTCTTTTAAAAATATGCACTATAAAATAATACAAAATTATATCTTAGAACTCATCTTAGATGTATTAAAGAATATTATAAATTATATTTTAAATCTCATTATTTGACATTATTTATATCATTTGTTTTGTTAGGATAAAAATTTAATTATAAACATATGAACCATAGTGGTGGGGCTGAAAAATTATTGAAAGTGCTCCTAGCCATAGAACATTCATGATTATAGAAAGAACTTGCGGAGGCCTTATGTCTTAGGTGGGCATAAATAAGTAGGAGTTGCTTACGATGGTTAACATGTCTTCATAAAATCATCATTAAGGGTTACGCTCTTCTCGTTTTTTTATTGGAAATGGTTGAGAATGTGTTTGAAAAGTATTTTAAAAAATATATTTTTTATTTAAAATATATTTTTAGATTATTTTCGTGTGTTGATGTTAAAAATAATTTTTTAAAAATAAAAAATATATATATTTTAATGAATTTTTTATTTTAATGCATTTCTAAATGAAAAATATTTTTAAAAATAATCAAAAACACAATCCCAATCAGACACTTATTATTAGTGATTATGTGGAAGTGTGGTTGGGATTACTCTTGAAAATAAAATTATTCTAAAATATATTAAAAAAATATTTTTGACATTAACGGATAAAAATGATCTAAAAATATCATAAATATTTAAATTAAAATAAAAAAAATCATTTTTTTTTTCAAAATTGCTTTTGAAATGCATGGCCAAACTGGGCTATGCTATGTATACTTTTCTAAAACACTAGCAATTCTTTTTTTATGAGACTTAGGAACTAAGAATATTTACTCTATTATGGAGTCTAACATTTATTTATTAGCTTCTTTCCAACTGGTTAAGACATCGGAAGTTCACACAAACTCTTGGATTTACAGCTGAACGGCACCCTTCATATATTTATCAACTGTTGAAGGGGGGCGAGCTCTTAGCCTGACTTGATTCTCAAAAGATCCATATAATTTTCAGCACGATCCTTTCTCTACCGGTGGCTACTCCTTGGCGATTTATAAAAGAGGTCACACAATTCAGTAAAGTCTGGAATTAGTTTAAGTAATCCTGCCGGCTAGATTATACACACAGACACTCCGTAATTGCAATGCCAAACAGATCCTAAATTTGTAAGGGATAAGTCTCCTGGGTCCTAATTTCCATTCGGCACCAATAAAGGCACTTTAATATTTTTGGGCCACCATTTCTATCGATGAAAAGAACAACTCTTTGAGGTATCGGGTCAACCTTTCTAATAATTACCAGTTGACCAATCCCACAGATCAAATACAAGCATGAAAACCTAGTTTTAGCGTGCAAATACCTCATGTTATAGACTTAATGGGATTCATCATCACTCAGCCTCTCTATTGCACAAGGGCGATCTTGTTGCCAGAGTCTAGAAGTTCTGCTCAAGGGTGATTTGTCCGAGGTTTGTGGCATAATTTCCTGACATACCATCTTTTGTCCGTTCAGTTTATTTCCCTTTGTTGTAGCATTTCATTTCGTGATACAGGCCATCGATGCAAGTTGGGGAATCAAGCCTCCCCTATTTCAAGGCATTCATGGGTTGGATTTGGGCATAATCTAGTTTCAGAAATATGGATGCATTATTTTTTTTTTCCTTTTAATGAATTAGTATAAAAAAATGCTTCACCGCATAAATAAGGGTTATCTTATGGTTCATTGTGCCTGAAAAAGAAAATCAAATACAGATCATGGTTTTTACTATATGACTTACTACTAAATATCAGACGCTCAGCACAGATTATAATGCAGAAGGCAATGCACCTGATACAAACTAGACTAACTTCAGTTGGCGAGGTAGCAAGAATGAATGGAAAATTTAAGAACTCGGACAACAAGCTGCCATTCTTACCTTTTCCAGCTACATTCTTGATTTCGCTGCACACAAGTAGGGAAAATGCTATTACCATCAGTTGATCGGGGACAATTTGTCATTTCATTGCCGCTGATAAAGAATAGTTGTTGTCTGTCTTGATTTGACCTTCGCACTGTTGGACTTGTATTCAAATTCATGGAAACGCTAACAATAACATGATAGACAACAGTGTGGTATATCTGGAAAATGGAGAAAATCACTCAATTCGGTAAGGCTACACCAGCAGCTAGATTACCCGTTCCAGCGTTGCTTCCATTTCCAATGCGTTTTATACTTTTCCTCGGCACCTCATTGATACTTCCGTGGCTTCTCGTTTTTGCTTTCCCTTCGACCTTCTGACCTTTCGATGCTCTGGTATTTTCTGATACCTGATGCCTTTGCAAATTAGCGTCCTTCACCTTCCCTCTTTCATTCTTACCAGTGACACCAATTTTAGTTACAGCTTCTGGCTTGTGCTTATTATTGTTGGTTGGTGAAGTCTCATGAGCCTCACGAACATATGTTGCCCGATGATTTGTCCTTCCTGAGGGATCCGGATGATTAGTAGTTTTTACAGATTCATTCGCAGTGACGGCTTGGTCATTTCCAGTCCTTGAAAATAATTGTGACCTGGCAGCAGCTCCACTCCCTGGACTTGTTGACCTGTGTTGTACTTTAGCTGGTTTGGTTTTAGATGATGAAGCCTGAGATAGAAGTACAAAAGCTGAATTCACTTCGGCCAACTAATAGTGTATGGCGCAGATAACAAAACATAGAACTGCTCATTTAAAAGAACCAATTATCAGCCTTAGAGTCATACTTCCAAAATTACCTGGAGTTGATCAAGCAGGAGCTTACAAGAAGGGCTTGAGACTAAACTATGAAGATATTGAGGAGTGTGAAAATACATTATAGAGAATATAACTAATGATCTGGTGATGAAAGCCAGCTTAATTTAATGACATTCTCATAGAATCTCTATCACCATATTTTGATGGTGAAACATATCTTCCTTTTTGAGAACTTTTTTTTCCCTCATGTTTTCTTTTACTATGCTATCATCAACAATAAGTAGAAATTTCATATAGGATCACCCATCCATTCCATAGGGTTTCATCCTTCAGGTTTGTCATAGATGTTACCAGGTATAACAGATGGACCATAGGGCTTCATCCTTCAGGTTTGTCATAGATGTTACCAGGTATAACAGATGGACCATAGGGCTTCATCCTTCAGGTTTGTCAAAGATGTTACCAGGTATAACAGATGGAACTATTATATCAGCACCTTCGACATTTGGCAAATAACTTTTTATGAGGTGATAAAATATATTTTGAACAAATATTAAGTATACACGCAACACTTCAAAGCATCTTAAGATGAAGATGAACGCACGGCAGGGCGAATCAACAACATTAACAACTACTTGGTGACAATTTATATCCGAATGCTATAAAACTGAAATTGTTGTGCAGTTCCTGCAATTTCAAGAAGTCAACATGATGTGATTTGAACAGCAGTAGGAAGCTAACTAGGCACTTTAAAATCATGTACTTTATCATTTTGCATTAGCTTCTCTTCATAAATAGTTGTAACAGATTGAGTATATGAGATTCATGTCAAATTAAGTTTACGAGACTTGCATTAAAATAAAACAAGAAGCAAACCACGCACACACTCATACAATGTAACAGATTGAATTTATTACTTATGTATCCATAAATACAGGATGTAATAAGACAACATCAAAATGCCAAAACTGGTAATCCACTGTACCTTGTTTCCATTGGAGCCTGGTGGTGCAGCAACACGATAGAATGAAGGCATGGGCGTGGCTTTAAAATTAAGTCTTTGCCTGAGTTTTTTAATTTCAGCCTCCTTCTGCTCCTACAAAAACAGTAATTCATGCATCTTATACAGATAGAATTATGGAAAAGTTGTATTCAAACTGCTACAAGATACCCTCGAGTCTATTACAAGCTTCATTCGCATTGAGGAATGATTCATGGCACAATTAGAGAATTCCAGTAGGTTATTAAAATTTGGCTTTGTAGAAGACTCAGCATATAGTGTAGCATTCTTTTGACATGATGAAGTATCACAAGAGCAAGTACAATATCAATCCACTTCCTGGCAACAACAAAAGCCAGCCATTGGAGAATGTTTTACTTACTTGTGTTTTTGCTTGAATCTGATTCATTTCTGCCTCCTTCTCGTGCAATTTTTCTTCCAACTTCATATAGAACTGAATCATAAAACAAACGAGAAAAGGATTGATCATTTAAATTAGATGGCTAGCCACAGAACAATTAGACTCCGAACAACAGCAAGCTTGGTCACCTCTTTTCGCCTTTCTGCTCTTTCATCACTTTTGAAACTGAAGGCTGCAGCACATGGCATTGTGTCCGGCTTTATTGAATGAACAACCTGCTTATCTCTGCATCACAATTACTTCTATATCTAAGTTCAGGAAATAAAACATGTAAAAACATTAGAACATCAACTGATGATGATGTATGGACCTGCTCGCTCTTAGATGAGAAATAGGTTCAACTTTTTTTGATCTGGATGGTGGAGATTCAAATTTCTTTACTCTTGATTCCCTTTCACTGCGCAACAATACAGACATCTTAAGGGCCGAAACCATGGAAGATGCAGATTTGCAATTTGCAAGAAACAGAAAGTACCTTCTACCCACAGGATGTAACCTTACATTGGCACTTTCAGAATTCTGAGCATAAAAATAAAATTTGAAGTAAATAAAAGCAAACACCAAAAAGAGCGTTTTTAACTGTAAAGTCAAATTGAAAAAAGAAAAACCAGCCAGTTTAGAATATCTATAACAAATTAATCCAAATGCTCACCTCTTCATTTTTAGCTCTATGCAAAGTACGTCTAGTAGGAGTGGCAGCTCGTGATGACTGCTTTTCTGAGTTTGCTCTTTGTGGCGTTTCACTCTCTACTCTATTCTGAGTTTTTGCAATAGATTTTGACACGTTGTGAGGGATCTTCTGGAATTGATTGCCATTAAGCGGAGACCTCATCCTTGGGTTAGTGGATTTACTTCCCACAGAATCTCTCAGCTAGGATGACAAAATATCAAGAAAAGCAAATCAGGGTCAATTTAGCACGATTTTAAAATGATAACAAGGATGACAATTGACAAAAGCGGCATCAGTGGAAAGAATAACAGTAGTAAAAGCATATAGGCATGAATTTGACATAACAGAATGCAAGATTAGACTAAATTGCTGCCATCTTGTTGTTCGTGCTGTGTCCCTGTGCATACGTGCTTCGTTTGGCTGGCTATTAGTCCTGTAGTATTTTTTTTATTTCTTTACACACCTTTGGAGAAAGATTTTGTTGGTGAACTGGACTGGTGTTGTCAAGATCCTTGGCAGTTCCCCCTTTTGGGGACAGAGCAATTGTCACAGATGATTCATCTATTTTAGCAGCATTATCATTAAGATTATCTTTCATTTCCATCTCTTGTTTGTCATTACTGAGATGCGACTCGTCAAGTCCAGTTTCAATTTGATGTGATTCCTCATGTTTAACATATCCATCCACAACCTTGACCAAAACATTAGCATCATCCAAAGCAGCTTCCATTGGAGGAGATTCAGAAGGCAGGACAATAGGGTTATCCACACCCTTGACCAGAACATTATCATCATCCATAGCAGCTTCCATTGGTGGAGATTCAGAAGACAGAAAAATAGGATCCTCTCTTCCACATTCAATGACTTCTAATTGTCCATAATTTTCCGAATCCTCAGGGCTCTCATCAAAGCAAGCACGATGGCTCTCATCATTTACATGATCAAATTGATCTCCTTGATTTCCACCATCAAATTCGTCACAGTCCACACTTTCCAGGACATCAACCTCACGGTGAGAATAATTGCAACTTCCATTCGAATCATCTTCTTCTCCTTGACCCAAAAGTCCATACTCATCATCTTCGCAGTTCTGGCATCCCCTCCCACTCAGGCCATCAAGGGAATCCGGACGCAGAATACCCTTTTTCTTGAAATGGGCTTCAAAATAAGCTTTCTTCTGGATTACAGAACCTGGTTTTGAGCATTTTTCAACCTCTTCAAGATACCTATTGTGAGAAAAAGACGACCTTCTCTCCCAGGACAAGTCTTCACTCTCAAATCTTCCAAAGGATATGGACCCAGAGTGTAGAGAATCTACCTGTCCAATCCAGAGATGTTAACAAATTCAGAATATACCCTCTCTAGCAGAACATCAAGCAAGCAAGCAAAGAAAGAAAGAAAACCAACTTCAAGCATCACAAACTAAAATCATTTACATGATCCCAGAACGAGAGAACATGAAACTTAGAACTACTGTAATAACCAACCAGCTTTCGAAGTAAAATTATTGGGTGATAAATAAATAAAAACGTACGAGACGTTAAGATTAGATAACGTTCAAAGAACAAGATAGGTTACCTGAAAGCTAATGCAACTGCCAAAGCTTAATGGTTCTTGCAATTCTCCCGCCATCACTTAAGATGAAGCACTAAGCTTTGCAGTAAGAGATCAGTAGCAGCGAAGACATGGATTGATCTGATACTTTCTTTTCCTCTTTTCAGTTAAGACTTGGGGTAAAAGAGTGCAAGAGGGGACTCTTTTGCTTCGCTTGAAAAGATGATCATCCATCCATCTCTTCTTAATCATGTTATGTGTCGGTTGTCTCTTCTTTTTTTTTTTTGTCCTGTTTTGTATCCCTTGCCGTTAGTTTCCACGTTCAGATTCGTGGATCGACGGCTCGGCTTTGAATCGGAGCGGTTAATCTAACGGAGTAGAAACGGAGGGGGAGGACGAGCACGTGGCAGTCTACTACATTTCTGACTTTCCAGCTGTCTTTAATTGAGAAAGTTTTGCATGTGAAGGACATATACCATCTTGAATGGCTGCTATTCGTAATGTGAATTTACAGTCATTATTTGCTTCTCTCCTCAAATTTCCAAATAATAATAATAATAATAATTCTTTAGAATTTATAATAATTTTGTGTTGCTTGATTAGTAATTCAGTTTGCATTTACTTCAGCGAGTTACAACTTGCAATGGCAATTGATTAGCTAGTTCAGAAATCATCGTGTCTTCAGTAAAAATGAAAGAGGAGGGGAGATTATTGAAGAAGGGACTGCAATATTTCCCTTTTCCTTCTTGTTGTTACATGACATTGACAAGATAACATCTCTGAGGAAAGATGGTAGGTCAGAACGTTGTTGAACCACATGCGAAACCATTGCTCTATTTTGGATCCAATTTTTTTATATTTAAATATATATTAAAATGGTGTTTGTTATATGTTAAAAGTTGTTTTTAATATCACTACGAGAACATCTGAAAACAATTTTAAATAAAATATCAAAAATATATTTTTTATTTTTTAAAACAAGGCTAAAACCCTTTGTCTCTAAATTGTCCAAAACCATAGGTCACATACCATGCACATTTTTATAATAATAATTAAAAAAAAAAACTCAAGCCCTACCTGAACTAACTTAAATATCAAAAAGTACCCCAAACATTTAAAGTGATCGAAGTACATCCTCAAAAACCTTCAGCCCGTAATAATTCATAGAAGACCATATTTTTTATAGAAGATTATCACTGATCGCACCCCTGAACAATATTAAAAAAGAAGAGAGAGGGAGAGAGGTGGACCACCCAAAAGTGGTGGATCTGACCTTGTGTTTCCAGGGCGGGACCCTAAAACTTTTAGATGAATGATGCAACCAAGGATGGATGCAATTATTGGAGCCGTTCGATGAAGGGGCCCATGGATCTAATTATTTTGTGTTAGGCTTCTGGACCGAAGGGAGGAAACGGGTAATAGGGACAAATCCTGAATTCTATTAATGCACGTGCATGTCCCGCTGGTGTGCAGCACATGGATGGTACCGGGCCGCCCATCACCTTGTGATCCGAGTTCAGCTCTCCCCTTGATCGATACTATCACGTTGGATCCTGATCGTCGAAGTCAGATAGGAGGGACCACCCTCTGGCTCTACAAATCTGTGCCAATCCCGTCATTCCCTTTACTTTCCCGAGTTTCCTTTGCGCGGTGCTGATAGCCCCTATTTTATTTTATTTTTTACATATTTTGAATTTCATTAAAACATGAAATGATACTTTTACTCTTCGAAAAAAAAACTCAAAATATTTATAATTGAAGGTGAAATTGTTTTTTTCTGAGATTTATTTGGAATTGTATAATTAATCCGAAACAAATCTGTAAGCACCTAGAAAATAAAATAAAATTGTTTTTTCTAGTAATTATTTATTATGATAAAAATTGCGAGTGAAGGAGGGGTGAAATCAAGAATGTCAAAATTATTTTTTTGAAACGACATGAAAAGCATAATAGAAAAACCCAGATTTTAAAATTATAAAATTGCAAGTAAATGTTTTTAACTTAATATACATTATTGATGATTGTAGACAGTAAATTAAATTATATTAAAACCTAATAAATATAATCAATTAATAAAATTTGCTAAGATTTCTCCATGTAGTTCAAATCTCAATTTTTCATAAATTTCTAGTAGATTTAAGTTATGATTTCAAACACATCATTCTCTCTAGTTTAGATGAATTACCGATCTTACCATATATCTTGAAAATATTGAGATATTTAGTTTTCCTCTCAACTAGAATCGCAACTAAATTCTATTTGTAACTCTAAATATGTTCAAAACAATACATCGAGAGCTCACCATATATTTCAAAATATTGAGATATTTAGTTTTCCTCTCAGTTAGAATCGCAACTAATTTCTATCTGTAACTCTAAATATGTCCAAAACAATACATCGAGAGCTTACCATATATTTTGAAAATATTGAGATATTAAGTTTTCCTCTCCACTAGAGTCGCAACTAAGTTCCAACTATAACTCTGAATGTGTTCATAACAATACATCAAGTGTGTCTTATGATCTCCGTTTAACTTGAAAATTTACCACAATATATTTTCATGTGTCTAGTATTACTATGTAAAATTTAAGCTATATCCAATGTATAGGTTGAAAAATATGACTAATCTCACAAAATTGATCAACAAATATTTTAAAATTAAATTTAATTTTGCATATCAAAAATTTAGCAAAGCAGTAAAGTCAAACCGATTTAAACAGTTTTACTAATTTTATACGAATTATATCTAATTTTAATATTTTTTAAATTGATTTTAGACATAAAATCAAACGAGTTAACCCGCTGTTTTAATAATAATAAGTGAAATGACTGATATTATAATAATAGTACATGAACTTTAGCTTTTCGTCTGGATACACGGACTATTTAGATAATTTAGAATTTGGATGGCTTCGGAGCATTACAATTCCCGTCAAAGGATAGACAATCTCGTTCAGCCGAACTTCTTGACCGCCACATTTTGTTGCGAACGGAGGAATAGAAGGTCAGCTCAGTTGCACGCAAGCAGCTCCTCGAAGAATGTACATATTTTCTCGTAGACACTTGAAATTGTTCATCACAGATTGCATACAGAAGAATTATTATGCATGGGTCTAACCATTATGTCGCCCGGTACTAAGACTTTGAGATTAGATGGTTTGTTAATATGTAATTTCGTATTCGAGTTTTATAAATCATTAGAGATTTACACGGTTATCAATTTTAAAACCCGTGAAATTAGTTAAGATACGTGCAAACTGATTCAAATATAAGCTGATCCAAATACCGACATTAATCAATAAAAAAAATATGCATGAGACAACAATAATATAAGATATTATAAAGCACAAAATTGCTAGGAACGACAAATGATACAAGATAATGAGACGTCCAAAAGTCCCACCACTCATGCATGTGATTTTGTATTCTACCCCCAAATAATATTTCCCATCCGGTTGTACATACTATGTGGTCAGAGATCCATATCAAAATAAAATTCCATAGCCGCGACCATAAATTAGAGGAATAAAGGAAAGGTAGGGTGGTTTCAGTTTTGAAATTTGCACGGCAAGGGAGGGGGTGGGGCTTGGGAGCATTATTCATACTTAAATTTAAAGATTCACGTTTTGGACACCGCCATGGTGAATGTTGACAACTTGACAGTGTCATGTGACGAGATGATAAATCCTCACGGGTGTTTCTGTAATATTGCAGTTATTTCTTTTCAAAATACTTTTTTTATTTTAGAAATATATTAAACATATATAAATATTCTGGAACCACTACCTCAGAATTATTATTTTTTAAAATATATATTTTAAAATATATTTTAAGAACTTAGTATACATTGAAACGCAATGTTTTTGTAGAGAATGCACATGTTTCATGCGACTCCACGTGGTCTCTCTCCATGATACTTTGCACTGTCCTATGGGGACAACGTTGACCCGAGCATCCAATGAAAAGGTTCCTTTAACTCTAGACCTGAATCTCAAGGATAGGTTTTAACGGCAGTGCCATATGCATCCAAAACTTAACGGCTGCAATCCACATGGAATGTCTCTAGAGCTATCATAGACATTGAACTCAGGAGACATGACCCGGCAATAAACAAACAAGAGTTTTTAATTGAAGTTCGGATAGAATTACCAGCGATATTTGAGAGGATTAAATTACATCAGCAATTCATATATATATATATATATATATATATATATATATATATATATGCGCTTCTTCTTATTCTTCTTATTTTTCCTATCTGGTACGGATTTACATATATATATGCGCTTCTTCTTCTTCTTCTTCTTCTTATTTTTCCTATCTGGTACAGATATACGTTGCACTGGCCTTATCGCAAGCTTGTAAGAAGAGCCGGGCTAAAAAGAGACAATCAACTCTTGGATTTTAGAAACGAAGCCGTCTTGGTTATTTCTCTGAGAGGTTTATCAGTGAACCTAATAAAATTGTAGCAGAGCGCTCCTAGGATGGTACCGATTGGCGGGCCAACAATGTAAACCCAGATGCCCTTGAATTTACGCATCACTATTGCAGGCCCCAAGCTCCTGGCAGGATTCATGGATGCCCCAGATACGGGTCTGCAATTTTAAGGGCAAAAAAAAAAAGAGTCACGTAAAGAAATGCTATTCAAAAAGACGCTGGCAACTTGGATATATTGCAGCTAGCAAGGGAATTACCCAGCAACGAAAACGTTCAGCATAATTGTCATTCCAACTGCGATTCCTGCTAGCTCTCCAATCTGCAAGAGTTGAGAATTGAAGAATTCAAAATATATTTTACACGCAAACATTTTGAGCATACTCTATTATCAGATATCAGTAATCAATCTTTCGAATGCAAGGCAAGGCATTCTTGTGGTGCTTGTGATTTAAGCAGTTTCTACGAGTAATGCAAGAGTATCGGTTGTAGATAGACAAACCTGTTATCCGAGGAAAACATGCAGAGATTTGTATTATAATTTTGATTGATCTTTTATTATAACTTTTAATCAGTTAAACCGTGTTTTATCCAACTTCAAAAACAAAACATGAAAAGAAACATAACTATATTTGCTCTTCTTTTCTAATCAGCCAACATAGATTGTCTACTAACCGCTCTATTGTCAGTGGCAACACCAGAAATCACAAACATTAAAAGGAACGATATGATTATTTCGGTAACGAAAGACCGGATGTCGGGTCCAACTGGTACTGTCCCAAAGTAAGCCTCGTCTGGGACGTTAAAAAGAAGGCTTAAGGTGCCGCTAGCAAGAAGTGATCCAAGCAATTGTGCCACTATGTATAAAGGTACCTGCAAGTTCAAGAAATAAAACTCAAATTTAACAAGAAATTCATCAGTCTTCATAATCAACACCTTTCCTGATGAGATGCGCGCTCGTAAATTTGTGGAAATGGAGAAAGAAACAGCGAATATATACGAGGATCGACCTGTTTGTAAGGAAAATGTCTAAAGATGGCAAAAGTAACAGTGACTGCTGGGTTGAAATGTGCACCAGAGATATGACCAACAGAGTAAACCATCACCATCACGATTAGACCCCATACCACACAAATTCCTGGAAATGTTACAGAGCCATACATCTTATTGACCACGACCGACCCACAGCCCGTAAAAATCACGAAAAATGTGCCTATCACCTCTGCAATTATCTGTCAACATGAAAGATTTATTAATTACACAGCTCTTAATTTTCTTTGATATAGCTAGATGGTAACTATGAGTTTACACAGTGGATCCGGGGGGGAATAAAAAAACAGACGAGAGTTTTTATAGTACCTTCTGGATTATTTGAACAGTTGTTTCAGTTGATGAACTCACATCAGAACCTTCTACTTTTTTGCCATCGAATTCTGGATCGTCACTGCGCTCGTTATTCCAAGGCATGTTGTGAAGAAGAAGAAGATGGTTCTTATTTCTCTCCCGTATCAAGAAATTCAGTGTCTGATAAACCAAGACAATAAATTTATATATAGTGAAAAGATTAATGTGTTTGTTAGAGATTGATGGCTAAGCTATTTTGACGAATATCCCGTGGAACCAAGAGAATTGTGTCGTCTTTAGGCCTCTTGACAGAAATAGCTACCGCAGTTTTTTCTTGGTCACTATGAATGAAGTCCCTGAGTGAAATTAGGGATTCCATTTCGTCATCTGGTTAAGAAACCATTGGCAACTGATTGGGTGTTTGAGCTTCAGAGTCCAGCTTTAGATTAACGATCCAATTTGACATCTAACGGAAAGGAAGGTTTTTGAAGAAGCTACGCTGGATGTAACCTTCTTCAATTGAATATAACATCATTTTAAACTATTTGGTAGTAGAAGACAAGGCTTCACCAAGTTATTTGAAGACATGCTTGTATGGTTGGACTCATCCATTTTGATGTTTTCATATGTTAAAATTAATTTTTAAAAACATTAAAAACATATTATTTTAATATTTTTTGAATGAGAAAATATTTTAAAAATCAATCAAAACTATAATTCTAAAAATATTTTAAGTTTTATTCATATGGACTATGGATGGCAACCTTCTGCCACGAGAGGGCAGAATTTCCAGCTGGGTGCTAGCTGTGATGTCTATAGGTCCATCTGTCATCTAAAATACACACAAAAAAAAAAGGGGCTCTCATACGGGTTGATGGCCCAATTGTTACCATATATGGGCCCTGTAGAAGCCCTGTACTGTTAATTTTTGTTCAGGATAGATGCACTTTTTCTAGGCCGAGGCCACATACCTGCCTAGAATATCATGGGCTACAATAGCTCGACCAGTGACCGGGGCTTTCCACTTTACAAGGCAAGGCAAAATAATTTTATAAGATTTATTAATCATATCATTATATTAAATGTCTTTAAAAATATTGATATTAAAGTTTTTTAAGAAAAAAAATCCTAGGTCATTTTTTTCCTATATATATTTTTATGAAATAATATTCAATAAATATTAAAACATATAATTAGTCTCGCATACTTTATAGAATAATCAAAATGGGAAATGGTTCGTATATTTCTTTTAATTATAGATAACCTAGGTAAATTTGTCATTTTTATTTTTATGAATTGCTTTTGTTCCTCAATAATATTAGACCTGACTCATTATAAATAAAAATATTGTAATTTGTTTTTAAAAATAAACATAATTTTTTTTGTGTGCAATAATTATTTATTTGTCGTCTAAAAATAAAACTTTAATCGAAACGGGAAGTGACTCGTATATTTTTTAATTGTAGATAACCTAAGTAAATTTGTTATATTTTTTTATTAGTTGTATTTTTCTCCCAGTAATATTAGATATGACACATTGTAAATAAAAATATTGTATTTGGTTTTTAGATAATAACCAAAAAACTTTGTGTGCTATAATGACTTATTTGACGTCTAAAACGAACAGTGTAATTGAAACGGGAAGTGACTCGCATATTTTTTAAATATAAGTAACATTGTAAAATAAAAATTAGTTGTTTTTTTTGCCCGGTAATATTAGATTTGAAATATTAAAAACCAAAATATTGTAATTTTTTAAGAAATAAAGTTTTAAAAAATAGGACAAAATTAAAATTCAAAGCCAATTTTTTTAATTTTATCTGATTTAGTCATTATATTATTCTAGACGTCGATTAGGCGTTTTCAACTCCTTAGTAAGCCGCACGCGTCGTCCAAAGAACCGACGCGCCAATAGTTCTCAGATTAAAAAATTGGCCAATTATTGTAAAGTCCCTCACGCTCAGGCGTGTGTTTTGTCGTTTTTGAGGGACAAAATGGTTAATGCACCGTTCAATTAAATATTAAAAAATTAAAAAAACCATTCAGACAAACTGGATCGGTCCAGACCGACAATGCTCAATTACCGGGAGCCCCGAACCAGCGGCATTGTTTGTCGCTTTCGGGGTAAAATCGATAATTCACTCGTTTACAAACAGAAAAAACAAAGTGGACAAACTCGCGCGACACATCGGATCAAATTTCGTGTGAACAAGTGCACATGAGTCTTGAGCAACGATAATCTACGATAAATGGGCGATTTGTTTTAGGCAGTAATATACGATAAATGTCTGTTTTAGGTTATTAGATAATATAATAAAAGTCTAGCCTTCCAAGAGGGATGCTCTTTACAATTCGACAACAAATCTAAGAGATATAATGGGGCATGCTCGGGTATTAATGTAAATAATACTATAATTGGCCTATAAAAGATATAATTATGTCTTCCAACTTAATTGGCTTATAAATAATAATCATTTTACTTAGATGGCGTGGCTCATGATTTAAGTAGTTTCAAGTTTATTAGTTTTTATTTATCTGCGAGACACGCTTGTCGTTGCCTCCATTACATATTTTTCGGTAGCGCATTCGTAATGCGAAGGTCGAGGAAACCGCTCGATCATTGTGTCTATAAGTGCGATACCATGTCCTCTTTCACATGGTGGTTCATGTGTCGAGAGAAGATGGTGGATGGTCGTCGATGGTCGGTTTTGTTATTTAAGCCTTTTCTCTCTCTGCAGCGTCAAAATACATTTCAACCCTTGATCTTTTTTTTGCGTGCATTGCTTGTACAAATGTTTTCGTTTGTTTTCATTGAAATTAATCATCTATGTTATTTTTCATTTCAGCCCTTATTCTTTTGATTCTTTTGTTTTTGAGGTAATGTCAAAAAACTAATAATAGGACAATTGTTTGTCTTTAGTACTAATGTTAAATACAATAATTTTAAAGAAATAAGGTAAAATATTAAAGACAACATTAATTTATAGGATTTTTAACAAATACAACATCGAATGATAAATTACTAAATTTGAAATATTCTATATAAAGAAGTCTGTAAAAATTAATTCTTAATAAAATAGATGTTCAGGTCGCATCGAGCGCTACACTTATGTATTCAACGAGTCTATAGCCTTGGCCGACGAGGCCAGGTAATACTTGCAAGTTTGAAGAACAACTTGCTGATATTTTCACAAAACCATTGTCGACCAACCAGTTCGAATTTCGGAGGCGAAACTTGGTATTTGCAGCTCTAAAATATAGAGGAGTGTTAGTTATTTATTTTAGTCTGTATTGTTTTATTAATTATGTTTTAGTCATTTTTATTATCTTTGATTTAATTCAAGTCAGTCAAGGTTTGTCCTAGTCTTTAGGAATTTGTTGATTACTTGTAAATGACGAGTCAGACTCTTTCGGCTCACTTCATGCGTAGTGGTCTTTGATCGTGTCTTAGTGGCAGTGTTACATGATGATGGAGTCCATATCATGGTTGTTGTGGTTGTCTTTCTTTTCTATAAATTGTAAGGATGAATTTCGGTTTCAATCAATTCAATTTCAGCAATCAATTGAAGATTTGTGAACAGTAAAAGCAGTTATTGTGCAAATCAATTTCTAGCATTCCAAAATCTTGTTTTCCCCTGTATTCGTTTTTCTTCTTCAAACACTTTCAAAAACATAGAGGAGAGGGAGAGGAGTAGTAGTAACTATGCCAACGAGTTTATGTCAGATTTTCAGAGGGTCGAATCTTTAAAAATTTAAGGTGCAACATGCATTTGTTTTTATTTTTAGCTGAATGCCATATTCAATAACTCCATCCTCCCTTTCTTAACTTGATACATCACCCTGTCAAATACAGTTTTGTAGAGCTTCGCAAATAAAAATGACAGAAACTACAAGGCCACAGGTCGGTGGGTTAAATGAGCAAGTTGGAAAATCAGATAGAAATGTCAAGAACCTAAGTTTCTTACTATGCTTTGTAAGGATAGAGGAATTAAATCTATATAGAGTATTAGAGGATTTCAACCTGTTTTTTAATTATTGGATATACATCACGTGGTAATAGCAAATCTGAAATTAGTGATCAAAACTTTAATTCTCACTATCAAGCCTTAAATTATTCATTAGAGAGTCCTTAATTTCCTCCTTCGTACGAATTATTGTTGGGACCTAGAAACTATCATCTCCTCAGTCCTGCAAAAATCATTGTTCGTCAAGATAATATATATATACACCATACTATAATCATATATTTTCCCCAGTGTAACACCAATTTCAACTAAATTTAGTCATTCAATCTTATTTCTAGTACCACATTTTTGTGCATTTTCTTGAGGGCTTCTTTAACCTTGACGTAGATTTGCTGACAAGTGCTCCATCGGATTCCCATGCAAGTGAGGCCGTCAGATGTCCTGAATCATTTCCATGAAGAATTTATTTTTGAACTTGTTATATTGCAAGATCTTCGATTTTTCTTAAAATTCACTTCACATTAGAACTGCATGATTGCAAATTTGTCTTACCTATGTTGTGCAGTGGCATGCCAAGTTTCTAATAAAGACGGTTCCGGTGACCGTTTGAAATTCGAATTCAAAACTTTAAAATCCCACTCGATAGACAGCCTGTGACCAATAACCATACACTCGAATCAGCCAATCTCCATAAAGATAAAAATTTCTATCCTCGTGGCAGGATTTCACTCGTCAGTGACGCTCCAAAAACGAAACCCAGAAAACAAGATACACATACAGTGGTCCCCACGAAGCCTACGCTCCCAACGAATACCGAGCCTCAATCGAGCGGTCGAGATCTCTCAGGAATTCAAACCAAGCCCTCTCCCCGCCTCAAAAGTATTAAAAAAAGTAATTAAATAGAAAATTTAACACTCTCCTCTCCTTCTGTGCAAATAAGAGAACCAGTGAGGCCCTTTTGCTTTCTCTCCAAAATCCAAGATTGTTCTGTTTCCTTTTAAACTTCTCTCTCTCAATTTCTTTTTAAACTGACATTGAAGACAGAGGGTTTTCTATTTTTACTGAAAATGTTGACTCAGACACGCCGTTCGTCTTTTTCGTCTTCGACGTCGTCTTCTCTTGCAAAAGACACGCGTCTTCTTCATCGACGGAGAATGCAGGGAAGGCCACGGCGGTTGCGACTCATTTGGCCAAGAAACGAGCGCCTCTTGGTGACATCACGAATCAAAAGAATGCGACTCAAAAGGGGTCAAGAAACTCCATTCCGTCGTCTACTCTGGTGGGTTTTTCTTGATACATGTTTTCTTTCCTTCTCTCTTTCTAAATTTTGTTATATTCTTTCTGACTGGTATCTGGTAAATTAAAGAACGTTTAATTGTCCTTCTGTCTTTTGTCTTTTTATTTCTTCAGGGGCACTGTATTTTGTTGTTAACCCACTAGGGTTTTGATAATTCGTATGTTCCTTGAAGGGAAATTTGTGGGATTTGAAAATGGATGGTTCTTTATTGCATTTATTCTTGATGCGTTTGTTTGCCGAGGAACTTCAATTAGACGTGGATTCCAATTTCATTTCTCAAATTCATGACAAGAAATTCAATATTACCTCAGGAATGTAATTTCATCTAAAGCATTTTCATGGTAACAGAAGGAAACGTATCAACATAAGAATGAGAGTCTGAAATGTGAAAACATTGTGGGAAAAAAGTTGATATTTAATCACAAGAAAGATTAGGAAGAGTGTTACGTGCCAGCGTGCAGGTCTCATTGAGTCATTAAAACCGGGGCATTTGGCCGATTATGTGGGATAATTCGGGTCATTAGGAAAGTTGGGGTGTGTGTCAGTATTTTATTGAATAAGTCAAATTAAGTAGTTAGCTGAAGTTGAGTGAGTGAGTCGTGTTTACTTGAGGTACTTGAAACCCGGTAAATTAATTAATTTCCACCTATAATAAGTCTGCATTCAAGTTTTGGATTCCTCGAAAATCCATAAATTTATTCTCAATTTCGTGGGAACATTACAAAGAGCCGGGTAAGGTGATCAGCGCGGGCAAAGTCGCTGTCTTGACGTGTGAGTATTTTCGGTTGGATTTCGTGTATTTTATAAATATATTAAAATAATATTTTTAATTTTTAAAAATTATTTTTAATATCAGCATATAAAAATACTATAAAATTTAATTTAAAATAAAATTAATTCTTTTTTTTAACTTCAAAAATTAAATTAAACAAGTTCATGGTATAAAGTCGAGAATAGACTCATAAGATGATTCTTCATTAAACCAAAATGCACTAGCTTCTCTCTATGTATGCTGGACCTTGATTTAACAATAAAATCAACTCAAAATGCTAGTAACGGAACCCTGCATGTTAGGGATTCTGTTTAGCCAATGCCTGAATCTAAGGGATTACATATTAAATACACTTTGAAAGACTACGGGATTACATGTTACATAGGGGACACATTGACAAGTCACTCTTACGCCATATGATGAGATCCAGGTATATCATCAAAGATGTACCAAACAACTGACCTGGAGGTAGAACGAACTCCGCCGAAAGAGGGTGGTCAACCCTGCTCTGAATACTCTGCATATAAAACTGAGACTTGAAACTCTTTCCCTGAGAGTTTTTTGAAAGATCTTTTGAAAGTTCATAGAAGTATTCTCCTGCAGATGAAGGCGGCCCTAAGCAGCTAATTGTGACAACATTCCCAAAGGTTTCTTCATGATGATGAAGAATAAATATAGCACCATCGTCAGTTTCTTGGAGGACCTCAAAATTTTGGCCAGCAGTTAGGGGAAGGGGGAATGCGCAACCATAGTGAAAGCGTATCACTTTCCCGACATGTCTGCAACGCAAATGTGAGTCTAACTTCTTAGAAGAGTTGATGTAGTCACAACCTTGTACTGGGCAAGAGCAGGGCGCATAGATGCAACTCTTATCATGGTCCTTATCATGGTCGATTTTCTTGGTGAAAGTAAATGTCTCTCCACAGCCATACCGCATGTTTTTGCATGGTATCCTGACTGATTCAAGAACCTTCTCAATAGCCCGACAGCGATTATTGCCGATAGGAAACAAACAGGCAGGACATTTGTTTGCAAGTTTACTGCAGCAGGAAGAGCAAGCTGTGTGTCCATTCTCACACTGAATCCCCCCATAACCACCCAAGAGAGAACGGGACAGAAATTATGAGACTATCTAGATATGATAATGAATTAAGCACATGAAAAGATTGAAAAACGAAATCCAAAGCACTGGAAATAACCTAATTTGACATTAGCTTAGTAAATATTGAATGGCAGCATTAACTTAAGAAACACGTGGTAAGAAAAAGACAATAAGCAAAACGGAACCCTCTAATGTGAAAAAGGACAAGCAAAGTATCGCATAAGTTGGAATTTTGGACTCCAAACAATAAATACAAAGACACGACTCTAAGCAAACCGTACTTACTAAATAACCTTCAATTTGCACAATATATATATATATATATATATATATATATATATCAATTTCATTCTTCCACCACATTCTACTTGTATTTTTACATTTCTTAACCATGTATCAACTAAACTACAAACATGTCACATTTTTTAAGGCATATCAATTATTTCTTCGGCAACACTATGTTAAACGTTTCCTTCAAAGAGAACATATCTCCAGCTTTATTTGAAGAATATTGCACCACAATCCTGCTTCAACCTTCTTATTCCTATAATAGCACTAAACCAATGAGTCTTCTACCAATGTTTCAAGTCTTGTTCGATATGGAACTACACAAACAAAATCATGGCTAATATCATTTACTGATATACAAAAATGGTTTCAAGGAGGTGATGAAAGAAGAACAATTTCTGTATCAATTCTTCTTCTCTTCATGTTCTATTTCTTCTCTTTTATTTCTTCCTAGACTTAACTTGTTCAGCTGTAGCCTAACAAATATCCACTGCGATTTTACACTTACCTCTTCTAATACAAACAAAATATGATATTAGAATCACAATACTAATAGGTAATCACACAAAAATTCAACATCAAGAATCTTACTTAAATCTTCTCACAGAAATAATCACAACAAACAGCCGAAACCCACATAAGAATGCAAATAACCTTGTTGAAAATCTCAAGCATTTCACAGAAACACCAGCACCGAAACAGAAACAGAAAACATAAACAAACCAAATAACAACATCAAGAAAGTAAAAGGAAATTTTTTAACCTGAAAGACAGGGATAGTCAAGGGACTGAGGCAGATTGCGCAATCAAGAATATCTAGGTCCATGACGGTCATTGACATGGCACCATCGGCAAGAAAACCTCTTAATTTATCGAGTACATCATCTTCTTGTTCATTTTCTGCTCCACCATCACCAAAATACTCGTCCTCTTCTTCAGAAGATTCTTGATTTTCATTTTCTGCTCCACCATCACCAAAATACGCGTCCTCTTCTTCAGAAGATTCTTGATTTTCATTTTCTTGATGCTGTTGGGTCTCTTCATTTTCATTTGCTTCGAGCAGTTGGGTCTCCTGATTTTCATTTGATTCATGCTGTTGGGTCTCCTGGTTTTCATTTGGTTGATGCTGACGGGTTGTCTCTCGATTTTCATTCTCCAGGTGCTCTTGGGTCTCCTGATTTTCATTTGGTTGATGCTGATGGGTTGTCTCTCGAATTTCACTCTCCTGGCGCTGTTGGATTGCTTCTTGATTTTCATTCTCTAGATGCTGTTGGGTCTCTTGGCTTGGAGTGGCAGCTGAAAAACCACCAGAAGTTGAAGAAACCCTTTGTCTCTTAAGAGATGGTTTGCTGGGTCCATCTTCATTTTCTTCAGGAAATTAGCCATCTCTCTCTCTCGCTCGCTCTCTTCTATAGACTTCTTCAGCTCGGTGGTTTTGGGGTTTATTTATTTATTTGGGGTTGTCAATAGAGATGGCGGGGAACCTATTGTGCCCTCCCGCCTCCCAAAAATTTATTTATTTTTCTTTCTTAATTTGTTCTTTCTATAATAATAATAAATAAAAAAAAGAGAATAAGAATTCTGCACCTCTGGACATTTTTATATAAGGAAGCTAATTTATGCATAATTATTAACTTTAATTTGGAATAAAATTTATTTTGAAAAAAATAATAGGGTTTTTAACTAAGTTGGCTGGACCGAAAATAAAAGGACATAAAACCGAGAGGTCGACGTGTAGTTTAGGTAGAAGGAGAGAGAAAAGGGAAAAAAGGTTCAATCGTCCACCCGCTTTTCCCGTCCACCGTGTGATGACACGTACCACTCCATGAGAAAGAGGACATGGTGGGAAGTGACGGAGACGTCGAAAGCCATTTTCCTCCACCTTAATCGGCCTCACGAGCCGTCCGAAGAGGGCGTGAGGCCGAATCATCGTTGGTTGCATGTGCCACACGCGACGACAATAATCTGAGTAAACTAATTTAGAAATATAGTCAATTACCGGTCTACCCTCGTGTCCAAGTAATCAATTTTTCTTATTGGGGGTATGTTCGTATTTAGCCATTTCAAAAAATATTAAATTCTCGTGGCACCCCTCCCGGCCATAACTGATTTTTGTTTTTCCGAGGAAAAAATGGTTATTTTATTGTGCAAAGTAATATAAAAAATAGAAAAATCGGGACCCCAACCAGATTGAAAATGTGCAACATCTGCAGCACCCCTCCGACCGAGTACCCATTTTTTGTCTTTTCGAGGATAAAACTGTTATTTTACTGTGCAATATTAAAAAATCAATAAACAGACGAACTGAACAAGTAAACAAGCGAACTGAATGAATCGACCCCACCAGAAAAATGAGCAATAATATTGTATTTTTCATTTTCACAATAAAATAACGGTTATGTTCCTCAAAAAGACATTGGTTTGCTTGTATTCTCAACTGTGGTGAATCCGGTATGATCCTGCATGGAACAATCATCATAACTTAAACAATGTTTAGCCAAAAACAAAAGATAAAGAAGAGCTACAGCAGCAAATAACACGACAGCCAAGAGATGTGATCTTTTAATTGGTTGCACCTTTCAACAACACCGCAATGCACCAATAAAGTCACCCGAGTTGATTTCTTTACAACATCCTAAGAGATCTTGAAGCGATTAACTGAAGAGCTTCAGAAGTTCTTTAAACTTCAACCAAAATACATAGATAGCAGAAGTTCAGTTATGACTGTAAATTTTACACCTAAACTATAAGAGGCATGACTGCATTTCTTAGGACATTCAGAGAAAACTATCCATCCAATAAGAAAAGCATTACTGAAAGGGAAAGAAAAGTTCTATAGTAGTCAAAAGGAGTTGTGATCCTGCCAAAAACAACTAGATGTAATTATGAAAAGGAACTGGTTAAACTTAAAATTACCAAACCAGCAACCAATTCTCTAATTTGGCATTGTTGCCAGTGCCAAGATAACTTTTTCAGTGCAAAGCCATGCTCGTAAAACTTAAAACTTTTTTATTGATGTTACAAGCAGGAAAAGAAAATTATCTAATCCAGTAAACAACAAAAGTACCAAAAGAGACAGTGAGCAAACTCTACAGCACTACTTTCACTAGGAAAAACTCCCCAATGAACCAGTAACATTGAATCCAATTAACTGCTCAAAAGGATGGAAAGTTCTCAATCAAACACCCTTTTGCTCTGTTCCATTCATGCCACAAAATACAGTGAATGGGATGTAACGCAGAGCTCCCTTGGTTATTGACATGCACAAAAGAAGAGAACGTTAAATTTGAAAGGCATACTTACCCAACAGAAAAGCAACTTATGCCTTGAATCACCAAAGAGAAAATCAATCAGCGGGTTCAAATTTCTCCTGCAGTTAATGAGAATACAGTTAAGATACAATGATGGCCACCAAAGCAAATGCTAATTTGCAAACAGATATAGAGAGCAGTGGTGTTAATGTTAAATAGTATGAAGAGATTTTACAAAATGGAGTATAAGACTATCACAGATATGGACCAAGTACAATACCTGGTTCTTGAAGTCCAAATGCCAACATCAAATTTCTGAAAGCAAAACCACAGAAAATCATCACAGAAAGGCCTTTTGAAAACTGACAAGAGACAAGTGGAGATGAAATTAGAATTTAACGATTAAATGAGAAAGGAGAACATTTGAACATTCTAGATATACAACCAAGCTTTATACAGCAATGTTCACCTGACTTCCCAGAGACTACTAAGTTAGCCTGATATCCAACAGAAACATTTGAAACAATATCCAACCAAGCTTTAGTGCAAGTTTTTTGGCGTGTATTGTTTTGTTTTTTGTTGGCTATCAATAATTTTGTTTGTTCATCAGTTTTTTTTTTTTTTAAATTTATTTCCAACAAAAAGCACTGGCCATGGCGCTGAGGGTAAGGTAGCTGCTGCTGCTGCTGAGAAATGGGGACGGAATGTGTGAATTTTTCTGTCTCTCTGCTTTATTCACTTGTATGTCCAATATCTATAAAATCAAGGATACCAGAGTGTATCAATCTTTCTCATGGAAAAGGTCTCCCAAGTCTCCTTCCATTTCATTGCTAACAGGTTCTTTCGTTTTGGGTCGTCAGTTTGTTTCTTGCTTTCAATCTTCTGGATATTCATTTCTGTATTTCAGGTTTTATCCTTAATCCTCATCTTTTTTCTCTATTATTAGGAATCTATTTCAACTTGAGTTGTTTTTCATGTGATTTGAGTGCTTTTTGTAAATTATAATATTTTGGTAGTTAAGTCTGCAAGGATTGAATTTTCTCCTTGGGAACCCTCTTTTAAGGGAGTTCATTCTGTCATTGCTCTACAAATAGAAAAGAAAAGAAAAGAAAAATCACAACTTTTGCTCTAATATCATGAAAAAAAGTTACCAACTTTTATTCATACTTTTACATCATACAAGAGTATATTTATATGGTATAGACAGAGGAGACCCATTCTAGATAGGTAATTACTGTCACGTTATGCACAAATCCAGGCTAGAATCAACTGGTATTCCATAATTAGTGAAAATCAAATAACAAAGGAATCCTTTAATCTCTCCAAAGAATCCTCTGTTGACAACTCACGCCAACAGATGACCCATTACAATTTCTGATGCTGATAAAGGATGAAAGGAAATAGGATAAAAACCAATGTCTTTATAAATCGGTAGGTAGCATTAAAGGATGAACTCGACTGTTTCTAACAAGGAAGCGTTCATCAGACAATTCATCGAATACCTTGTGTGCTGTTCTTGTACTTCAAGTCCAGGCTTTACTGCTCTTGTTTTCTGCAACTCTTCACCTGCACAAATCACAAACAACCCAACACAAATTTCAACAACTCCACTTCCAAATTGCAAGCACGTTGCATTTGAAAAGATAAAATAACAAAATCACAAACCACCACAATTCAACCATAACCTTTGTCTCGACAATAAAACCCAATTGCCAATGATGGATCGATCAAGTCCAGAGGAATGGTGCCGCACAACACTGCTTGAATTATATATATATATATATATATATTTATTTGTAGCAAAGTCAAAAACATTCGCTGCCTTTGTTAATTAAACAAGAAAAGGAGCCCCTACATAAGCTTACTCGCAGTGGTAAGATGAAGTATTGGCTTCCACAACATCTCTGCTAACATTGACCACCTGAAGACCCAAGCACCAACAAGAACATCATCAAAATATTAAAATGAGTTCAATCAACTGAATTGATGGAATGTAAGCAGCAATATAAATATTCAGGTTGGTACAATTAGAAAGAAATGAGAAGAGAACAGGGAGCAAAGGCGTGCAAGAGAAATCAGTTTGGGATGGAAACAAATGCTTGTCTGAATAATCTTAGCAAACTACTTTTGGAGGTTCAGAAAGTTTTCAATGATAGATATTGCAGGAATGGTAAAGGAAAACTTTTTGGCTTATGCGAATGCCAACTGAAAAGAGGGTGCATAATATGACAAGATATAGGACAGGAATATGAGAGGGGAAATAGGAAGGAGACATGGGAAGAAAGGAGCAAAGGAAGAGGGGACTTGGATACTGCAAAATAAATATTCATAAAGACCTGCATCGAACTAGCATGTTAGCTACCGTTGTCAAGAACGAAGTTATCTACATTACAACCCTGCATGGTGCAAAATAATAATAACAAGAATAATTAAATGCAACAACTTCAGTTTATAAACAAATCATAAAACTAGTTTGACTTGGATACTGCAACGAACTTCAATGGACCACACATATGGAGATCTTTTGGGATCATTAGCCAGATGCTTTGGTCACTAATAAGTATCTATATTCATCAAAAGGATTAAAGTTTGCTATGCTCCTAACACTAATGCTTAGCTCAATCCTCCAAACAGACTGATTTTGGAAGTTCATAGATTAATATGAATTTAACATGAACAATTATTTCTCATCTTGATTTCCTGTAAAATAAAAGGTTCCACAAATCACAAAAAATACAAATGATGGTTGAAGATTAAGAGTCATCAACTCCTAATTCCTAGTATCATGATTGTCATGTAGAAAATCATCAAACCATACTATTTCCCTGGAGTGTTTTATCATGCAAGCATCAAAGTTAACATTTGACCCACAGTCTAGGAGCCTGTTAACGACTTCAACAAGCATTTTGTTCTTGATAATAATTGTATTTTTCCTTACGCTTTGCAGAGATATAACGTTAACCAAAAATTGGTGTCTGAGGACTTTTTGACACTTTTCTAACTTCAACTACTTTTCAGATTCATATCTACACTGTCCTTTCCATTTTAGAATCAAATGCACGTTCTCAATTGTTTTGCTCCTCTCTTGGTTTAGGTACCATATTTCAATTCGTTTAGATTCTTGTTCTGAATTGAAGTGATTCCTTATTTGTTTTTTGTCATGATTGGAGGGCAAATACATGCAGTCAAAATCAGAGTTGTTAGTTACTGTGTCGTTCCGACCGAACGTGCTATACCGATGAAGAAAACCGGATGCACAACGCCGCTTTCACTCCGGTTTTCATTCGCACTGTTCGGAAATTCCGCCGAACATCCGGGTTCCATTCCGGTGTGTTGTTCTAGTATCAAAATAAAAAAAAGTTCACGATGAGTCGGCAATTTTCCACTTGTTCCAAATGAAGTGAAGGTGAGAGATGGAAATGCTGAGAGTGAGTGAGTATACCAAAAACAGAGGTCAAGTACACTGAAAATTTGGGTCGTTACATCCAACCTTACCCATCCTTTCTTATTCCTTTCTTATATATATATATATATATATATATATATAACACATATGGTACAGAAAATCAGTGAACTTGATTACCTCACATCATCAAAATACCATCTATACAATTGAATTTCATTATGGTGGCATAATTAGAAATTCATATTAAAAATATACATACATGGACATGAGGTTGCATTCCTATACTACTAATAGCCATTATGAATTTACACAAGAGGGTCTAATAAAAGTTATGTGTTTAGTACATTGATTCACACCAAATACATTGTGATTTAGAATGCATCTACATGATTCCTTGCAAAAGTAGGTTCCCGTGTATCGGGTTCCTTAGACATCTCGTGGATGTGACGTCCATGACAGACAATACAAAACATTTAAGAAAATATAATTACTTAATGATAATTATAATGGTAACTAAATGGTGCAGCGATTACTGAGAGACATTAACATTTATAATTTCTTCATGTACTTGGTACAAATAGCTTGTAATGCATATAAATGCATCAATTTAACAATAACATGTCTCAAGCACTGACAGTAACAGGTCAAATAATAACAGCTCAAACAGTAACAGTTCCAAACAATAACAAAACCCTTAAAATCAATCTCGATCCAATCATCCCGGGTCTACAAAATCTTAAACATCGTTCTCAACACAACCATAATTAACAACTCGTCTATCCTCTTAAGGCATATTTACTTAGTTTAATCATTCATTCACCCCGGTCATTCTTTTCAAATGCCATTAGCCAAAGATAATCAATCATTCGTCCCGGTCATCCATTCGGATGTCATTAGCCGAAGATAGTCAATCATTTGTTCCGGTCATCCATTCGGATGCCATTAGCCAAAGACAATCAATCACTTAGCCAAAGATAGTCAATCATTCCTTCCGGTCATCCATTCCGATTGATCCAACGGTGAAATAAAGGCAAACTAGCTGGCATCTCCGATCGCCAAAGAAACAGATTTAGTTATAATGTTCAAAAGATTACACGTCTATACCGGAGAATTACCACGCTAATCCCTTTGGTGAACATTTAGTAACAAGTAAGGCTCACAACATACCAAAATTTTAGAGAAATCCAACGGTGGACGGAGGAGTATCTAATCGGCGAATCCGACGAGTTTGAGGGATTTTCCAAAATTGTCGATGATCTGGATTTCTCACACGGCTTCCGATAATAAAAATCCTTCGTACAGAATTTAGACAATGGTTAGGTTCATAACATACTAAAATTCCAACTCGATCCAACGGTGGTCGGAGGAGATATTGGTCTCTGAGTACCACCCCTTCTTATCTTTTCTCTCCAAACTCTCTCTAACTTATCTCCTCCCCTTAAGTGCACAAATGAGCCCCCATTTCCTTTTAAATTTACATTTTACACCACATGTTCTCTTCTTATATTATAAGTCATAATCTTTATATTTATTTCAATTTCACCCTCCCTCAACTTATTTTTTTAATTTAACACTTAATTTATTTCACAGGTTTACATTGGATGGGTAGGGTTTTATACTTTTATGTATTGAAATGAAGGGGACAAAGTACAAACGGGGTGGGCTGGATTTTATACTAATTATTGGTTTTTATACTAATTATTATATAATGATAATTATTAATTATTATAATAATTAATTATTATATAATACTAGTTAACATAAAAAATAGGGTTATTAATTTGTAATTAATTTGATTGAATTATTTGTAATGGAATATATTTTAATTAATTGAACTTATTGATTATTTGTTAATGTGTTCATTTTGTTATTTTCAGTTTTTCTAATATTAAAAACAATAAGTAACATCAATTAATTTCAAATACAACAACCATAAAAAAACATAAAATTACGTGAAAAACATACAATAAGTAGCTTAAATTTCAAATATTCTGGATCTTTTAATTATAATTAAATTCATTTTTTATTTTTTATTTTTTTTAAAAAATAATTTTATTATTGGAATTTTAAAGATGTTTCTAATTTTGAGATTATGTTTGTTTGACTTTGTGTTTGTATTGTATAATTTAAAATCAATTTATCTAGAATTTAAATTATACTTGTTAAATTAATATTTTTAATTATATATATATATAATTAATTATATATGAACAATGACGATATCGAAGCGACACGCTGAACGCTCTGAAACCGAAACGTTCCGCTCCGCTCCAATCGAACGATCGGAACGGTAATGACAACTTTGTTTTGTATATTTATAATTTAGCTCGAAAAATAATTGTAATGAAATATCAACTTTGATATTGCAGTAACTTTATCTTGTCAATCACTTGGCATTGATTTAAACGCTAAACTCATTTTGTATAAACAACTCATTCTGCTCCTCTGCATTCATTAGCAGCAAGAGAAATCTAAAGGGTTAGTAATTAGGACACTAATTTCAATGAACGGTTGTTGTGTTTGTTGACGGGACACTAATTTCTTTACCGTAAGGAAGTGTTAGCAAACACAGATGACCGAAGACAAGACACCAATACCATTGATTTTTTGGTACTTGAGGATTGTTAATGAACATTTGTTTAATTAAAAGAAAAAATAGTGAATGGATGTAGAAATGTGTTGTTACCACATCTACGTCATCGGTATCCGTTCTTCTCCATAACCTGATTCTTCCCACCTTGGTTATCCTCACTCTCTAGAAGCTTAATTATCTGGTTGGATGTCCATGCACCTTGTTGCAAAAGTATTATTGTTTGCAACCAGCTTTCACGAGTACATTCTAACATCATCAAGGGACATTTGTCCGAGAAATACAACCCCTCTACTGCTGCAGAGCACTCAAAATCAAACCCAAATTAAAGTACTACAGAAAACAATCCCTCTCCGCAGAGCACACGAAAATCAAACCCAAATCAGGAAATACGCTCACGAAAGTCAAACCCAAATCGAGTACTACGGAAAACAATCCCTCTGCTGCTGAGCACACGAAAATCAAACCCAAATCAGAAATACGCTAAGGCATTGAGAGCATGAACGTGTCCGGCTCAAGCAATGTTCTACTTGATAAGAATTTCGATTTCAACATGAGTTGATCGATCACAGATGAGTGACCTGATATGATCTCCTGCCAACTAGCTGATTTGAAGAGTTGAGGGAAGGCTCGGCAAATCTAATTACTGAGTTGTGCCTTGGATTGGGTTATTAGTCCTCTGTAGAATCTAACCTATAAACTCTTATCCTACAAACAATTATGACAATAAATAAAAATGGTTTTCTTAGATTAAATATTGTTTATTTGGTAACATCTTCTGTAGACATTATTGTTCATCAACAATTTACTTTTCCTTCCTTTACGATCTTGATTATGAATTTATCATGGTTATTGAGTTCCTGTTTGGTATTACTTTGTTTCTAAGAAATTTGTTTAGCTTTAATATATTTAAATTCATTAAGAAATATTAAGTTAATATTTGTTTTTAAAATAACTATAACTAGTGTCCAGCTCAAGCAATGTTCTACTGATAAGAATTTCGGATTTCAACATGAGTTGATCGATCACAATGAGTGACCTGATATGATCTCCGCCGACTAGTCGATTTGAAGAGTTGAGGGAAGGCTCGGCAAATCTAATTACAGAGTTGTGCCTTGGATTGGGTTATTAGTCCTCTGTAGAATCTAACCTATAAACTCTTATCCTACAAACAATTATGACAATAAATAAAAAATGGTTTTCTTAGATTAAATATTGTTTATTTGGTAACATCTTCCGTAGACATTATTGTTCATCAACAATTTACTTTTCCTTCCTTTACGATCTTGATTATAAATTTATCATGGTTATTGAGTTCTGTTTGGTATTACTTTGTTTCTAAGAAATTTGTTTAGCTTTAATATATTTAAATTCATTAAGAAATATTAAGTTAATATTTGTTTTTAAAATAACTATAACTAGTGTCCGGCTCAAGCAATGTTCTCATGATAAGAATTTTGATTTCAACATGAGTTGATCGATCACAGATGAGTGACCTGATATGATCTCCCGCCACTAGCTGATTTGAAGAGTTGAGGAAGGCTCGGCAAATCTAATTACTGAGTTGTGCCTTGGATTGGGTTATTAGTCCTATGTAGAATCTAACCTACAAACTCTTATCCTACAAACAATTATGGCAATAAATAAAAATAGTTTTCTTAGATTAAATATTGTTTATTTGGTAACATCTTCTGTAGACATTACTTGTTCATCAACAATTTACTTTTCCTTTCTTTCCGATCTTGATTATAAATTTATCATTGTTATTGAGTTCCTGTTTGGTATTACTTTGTTTCTAAGAAATTTGTTTAGCTTTAATATATTTAAATTCATTAAGAAATATTAATTTAATATTTGTTTTTAAAATAACTATAACTAGTGTCCGACTCAAGCAATGTTCTGTTGATAAGAATTTCGGATTTCAACATGAGTTGATCGATCACGATGAGTGACCTGATATGATCTCCTCGCCGACTAGCTGATTTGAAGAGTTGAGGAAGGCTCGACAAATCTAATTACAGAGTTGTGCCTTGGATTGGGTTATTAGTCCTCTATAAAATCTAACCTACAAACTCTTATCCTACAAAAATTATGACAATAAATAAAAAATGGTGTTCTTGGAATATATATTGTTTATTTGGTAACATCTTCTGTAGACATTACTTGTTCATCAACAATTTACTTTTCCTTCCTTTACGATCTTGATTATAAATTTATCATGGTTATTGAGTTCCTGTTTGGTATTACTTTGTTTCTAAGAAATTTGTTTAGCTTTAATATATTTAAATTCATTAAGAAATATTAATTTAATATTTGTTTTTAAAATAACTATAACTAGTGTCCGACTCAAGCAATGTTCTAGCGATAAGAATTTCGGATTTCAACATGAGTTGATCGATCACGATGAGTGACTCGATATGATCTCCTGCCAGACTAGCTGATTTGAAGAGTTGAGGGAAGGCTCGGCAAATCTAATTACAGAGTTGTGCCTTGGATTGGGTTATTAGTCCTCTATAGAATCTAACCTACAAACTCTTATCCTACAAACAATTATGACAATAAATAAAAATGGTTTTCTTAGATTAAATATTGTTTATTTGGTAACATCTTCTGTAGACATTACTTGTTCATCAACAATTTACTTTTCCTTCCTTTACGATCTTGATTATAAATTTATCATGGTTATTGAGTTCCTGTTTGGTATTACTTTGTTTCTAAGAAATTTGTTTAGCTTTAATATATTTAAATTCATTAAGAAATATTAATTTAATATTTGTTTTTAAAATAACTATAACTAGTGTCCGACTCAAGCAATGTTCTAGCGATAAGAATTTCGGATTTCAACATGAGTTGATCGATCACAATGAGTGACTCGATATGATCTCCCGCCGACTAGTCGATTTGATGAGTTGAGGGAAGGCTCGGCAAATCTAATTACAGAGTCGTGCCTTGGATTGGGTTATTAGTCCTCTATAGAATCTAACCTACAAACTCTTATCCTACAAACAATTATGACAATAAATAAAAATGGTTTTCTTAGATTAAATATTGTTTATTTGGTAACATCTTCCGTAGACATTACTTGTTCATCAACAATTTACTTTTCCTTCCTTTACGATCTTGATTATAAATTTATCATGGTTATTGAGTTCCTGCTTGGTATTACTTTGTTTCTAAGAAATTTGTTTAGCTTTAATATATTTAAATTCATTAAGAAATATTAATTTAATATTTGTTTTTAAAATAACTATAACTAGTGTCCGACTCAAGCAATGTTCTACTGATAAGAATTTCGATTTCAACATGAGTTGATCGATCACGAGTGAGTGACCTGATATGATCTCCCGCCGACTAGCTGATTTGATGAGTTGAGGGAAGGCTCGGCAAATCTAATTACTGAGTTGTGCCTTGGATTGGGTTATTAGTCCTCTATAGAATCTAACCTACAAACTCTTATCCTACAAACAATTATGACAATAAATAAAAATGGTTTTCTTAGATTAAATATTGTTTATTTGGTAACATCTTCCGTAGACATTACTTGTTCATCAACAATTTACTTTTCCTTCCTTTCTGATCTTGATTATAAATTTATCATGGTTATTGAGTTCTGTTTGGTATTACTTTGTTTCTAAGAAATTTGTTTAGCTTTAATATATTTAAATTCATTAAGAAATATTAATTTAATATTTGTTTTTAAAATAACTATAACTAGTGTCCGACTCAAGCAATGTTCTACTGATAAGAATTTCGATTTCAACATGAGTTGATCGATCACAATGAGTGACCTGATATGATCTCCGCCACACTAGTCGATTTGATGAGTTGAGGAAGGCTCGGCAAATCTAATTACAGAGTCGTGCCTTGGATTGGGTTATTAGTCCTCTATAGAATCTAACCTACAAACTCTTATCCTACAAACAATTATGACAATAAATAAAAATGGTTTTCTTAGATTAAATATTGTTTATTTGGTAACATCTTCCGTAGACATTACTTGTTCATCAACAATTTACTTTTCCTTCCTTTCCGATCTTGATTATAAATTTATCATGGTTATTGAGTTCCTGTTTGGTATTACTTTGTTTCTAAGAAATTTGTTTAGCTTTAATATATTTAAATTCATTAAGAAATATTAATTTAATATTTGTTTTTAAAATAACTATAACTACTCTATCTAGAACCTAACCTGTTTTAAAATTTAGTTTATATTGTAGCCGAGTTAATTTAAATCAAATTTAAAATGAAGCTGTTATTTTTAAAACAAATTGATGATCTTTTTAAAAGATAAAAATAAAAATACATTGTTTTAAATTAAAAAAAACAATTAAATTATTAAATCAGTTAAATTTAATTGTCTCGTCATTCTTTCTAATTTAAAAACATTAAATTCACGCTTAGATTTATTAACTATAGAATCAGCATGATCTTATTATGAGATACAAATCCAATTATATGGACATAGCTGCCAAATATTAGTGTTGTCGTAGAAACATATAGGAGGTCATCGCATGTCATACCATTTTGAAGACTCTTCGGTCAATTCTATTCAGATCCTTCGAGATATACATTGCCTGCTATCGTCGTATTCAACGGGGTTTTGCCTGAATTATTTATTTATTACAGAGGAGATTGACAGAGGCTTAGCTCGAAAAATAATTGTAATGAAATATCAACTTTGATATTGCAGATCTCTATCTTGTCAATCACTTGGCATTGATTTAAAAGCTAAACTCATTTTGTATAAACAACTCCTTCTGCTCCTCCTGCATTCATTTCAGCAGCAAGAGAAATCTAAAGGGTTAGTAATTAGGACACTAATTTCAATGAACAGTTGTTGTGTTTGTTGACAGGACACTAATTTCTTTACCAGAAGGAAGTGTTAGCAAACACAGATGACCGAAGACAAGACACCAATACCATTGATTTTTTGGTAGTGGAGGATTGTTATGGAACATTTGTTTAATTAAAAAAAAAAACTAGAAGACAAGCCTTGATACAGTTTGGAGAAGACCATGAATTAAAGAACTTGTCAGATTTAATGTCTATTCGCTAATACATTTGAGATTATTTTTGAAAATAATGTTAATTTAAAAATACATCAAAACAATATTTTTTATTTTTAAAAAATTATTTGTGATAAAATATTTAAATTATCTAAAAATATAAAAAAATTAATTTAAATTAAAAAATAAAAATAAAAATATTTTATTTTTATCCTAGAGAAAAAGGCTCCCGTTAGTGAGAAAATGGATATCCTGAGAAAAAAATAAGAAAAAAATAATTAACTGCACCATGCCATTTACAAAAAATTGAGGCAGCTGCTAATACAAGATTGCCAAATGTTAGGGGGATTGGTCAAAGATAAAACTCTTCCATCCCTCTTATCTGTAAGATCACTGCCCTACCTGGCTCATCATCCCCGGATTCCATGGATATTCCCGACCAACAAAATAATGAATTGGCAATAACATTGTAAGAATCTCCTACTCTCGCATAAAAAACATTACGGTCTTAAAATATTGGTATAGTTTTTAAGCTAAACTCGACCAGAGATTGAGCCTTCAAGTATAACTGAAAAACCTAGTCTTCTTTCCACTTGTTAACATAATGGAGGAAAGCATTGGCAGAATTCTCCCTTGGTAGAGCCCGAACACGAGTAGATCTCCTCTGATTTAAAAAACATTAAGTTAAATTTAATTGTCTCGTCATTCTTTCTAATTTAAAAAACATTAAATTCACGCTTAGATTTATTAACTATAAATTGTCACAATTATTATAGTTGTCATTATAACTATTATTATAAATAATTAATATTTTAATTATTATTCATCATACTATTGTTGACACCATCATTATTGTTAGAAAAAAAGATTAAATTATTTTTTATTTTATAAGATTTATTTCTCATATTATTATATTAAAAGTATTTTAGAACACTAACATTAAATTAATTTGATTTGTTTTTCAAAAATACTTAGGTTATTATATATATATATATATATATATATTGAATGTCTTATGTGTAATAATTAGAAATTTTAACACCTAAAAATATTAACAAAAAGCAATTACAAAATAATGAAACAAAAATAAATATTATTAGATTTAAAAAATTATTTGACTTGAATAATAAATAAAATTATACACAAAAAGAAAGAATATAGTAAATATCAATTTTCAAATGATTACCAATACAAATTTAAATTTAAGCATTAAATTAAAAAACCTTAACAGAGAAAATAATAAAAATTAAAAATAAAAACTAAAAACATATATATATATAAACATGAACAAAAATAGAAATCATTTGAAATATATATATATATATATATATATATATATATATATATATATTGTTTGATTAAAACATTCAATGATTTGAATGATTATTTTTAGGGTTTTTTCATATAAATACCTGAAACTTATTATACGTAGAGAAAAAAAAATTTCTAACATATTTTAAATATTATAATTTTACTAATTGAATATGAAAATAACTAATTATAACACAAAAATTTTAATTTTAAGTTTATTTCTTCAAAAAAAATTAATTCTAATATTTCAGATCTAATATTACTAGGAAAAAAGACAACTCATAAAAAAATACTAACTATTTCCCATTTCTTTTAGATAAAAAAACTCATTTATAATATATTTTATCTATTATAATTTTACTTATTAAATATTAAAATAATAAATTATAACATTTAAAAATCAATTAATTTTTATATTAAAAAAATCCAGAACAACGGATGGTAAAATCACCTTGCCTTTCCTATTCCAGGATTAGTTATTTCCCGCATCAATAGTGTTGTAGGAGTTTTTTTGGTAAGAAATCAGCTTTGATTGTGTGGAAATCAGTTCATCTTCCGAAATCCATAGGTGGTTTAGGCCTTCTTGATTTGAAAGCTAGATGTAAAACCATTTTAGCTAAGCACTTTTGGAATATATCTGATAGGTTAATGAACATACATTAAGAGAGACGTGAAAATTATTGTATGTGCCACCACCCTTTGCATCATTAACCCACATGGTGGATATTATCCAACATAAAATGGTTGCTCTTTTCTAATCAGCCAACTGAGATTGTCTACTAACCGCTCTATTGTCAGTGGCAACACCAGAAATCACAAACATTAAAAGGAACGATATGATTATTTCGGTAACGAAAGACCGGATGTCGGGTCCAACTGGTACTGTCCCAAAGTAAGCCTCGTCTGGGACGTTAAAAAGAAGGCTTAAGGTGCCGCTAGCAAGAAGTGATCCAAGCAATTGTGCCACTATGTATAAAGGTACCTGCAAGTTCAAGAAATAAAACTCAAATTTAACAAGAAATTCATCAGTCTTCATAATCAACACCTTTCCTGATGAGATGCGCGCTCGTAAATTTGTGGAAATGGAGAAAGAAACAGCGAATATATACGAGGATCGACCTGTTTGTAAGGAAAATGTCTAAAGATGGCAAAAGTAACAGTGACTGCTGGGTTGAAATGTGCACCAGAGATATGACCAACAGAGTAAACCATCACCATCACGATTAGACCCCATACCACACAAATTCCTGGAAATGTTACAGAGCCATACATCTTATTGACCACGACCGACCCACAGCCCGTAAAAATCACGAAAAATGTGCCTATCACCTCTGCAATTATCTGTCAACATGAAAAGATTTATTAATTACACAACTCTTAATTTTCTTTGATAGATGGTAACTATGAGTTTACACAGTGGATCCGGGGGATCAAAAACAGACGAGAGTTTTTATAGTACCTTCTGGATTATTTGAACAGTTGTTTCAGTTGATGAACTCACATCAGAACCTTCTACTTTTTTGCCATCGAATTCTGGATCGTCACTGCGCTCGTTATTCCAAGGCATGTTGTGAAGAAGAAGAAGATGGTTCTTATTTCTCTCCCGTATCAAGAAATTCAGTGTCTGATAAACCAAGACAATAAATTTATATATAGTGAAAAGATTAATGTGTTTGTTAGAGATTGATGGCTAAGCTATTTTGACGAATATCCCGTGGAACCAAGAGAATTGTGTCGTCTTTAGGCCTCTTGACAGAAATAGCTACCGCAGTTTTTTCTTGGTCACTATGAATGAAGTCCCTGAGTGAAATTAGGGATTCCATTTCGTCATCTGGTTAAGAAACCATTGCCAACTGATTGGGTGTTTGAGCTTCAGAGTCCAGCTTTAGATTAACGATCCAATTTGACATCTAACGGAAAGGAAGGTTTTTGAAGAAGCTACGCTGGATGTAACCTTCGTCTTCTTCCTCTTCTTCAATTGAATATAAAATCACAAAACATCATTTTAAACTATTTGGAAGTAGAAGACAAGGCTTCACCAAGTTATTTGAAGACATGCTTGTATGGTTGGACTCATCCATTTTGATGTTTTCATATGTTAAAATTAATTTTTAAAAACATTAAAAACATATTTTTTTCTTTTATAATTGAATGAGAAAATATTTTAAAAATCAATCTAAACTATAATTCTAAAAATATTTTAAGTTTTATTGGTATGGACTATGGATGGCAACCTTCTGCCACGAGGGGCAGAGTTTCCTGCTGGGTGCTAGCTGTGATGTCTAGGTCCATCTGTCATCTAAAATACACACACACAAAAAAAAAAGGGACTCTCATAAGGGTTGATGGCCCAATTGTTACCATCTATGGGCCCTGTAGAAGCTCTCTACTGTTAATTTTTGTTCAGGATAGATGCAGCTGTTTTACTTTTTCTAGGCCGAGGCCACATACCTGCCTAGAATCTCATGGGCTACAATAGCTCGACCAGTGGCCAGGGCTTTCCAATTTTTATTGGGCCACTTGTTTTCTTATTCTCTTGTGATGGGAAAAATGAAAATAAAATAAAAAAGAAGCTTTTTCTGTATCTGTAGACTGGAAGATGTGTAGGGGACCAAAAGAAAACTCCAGCGAGCTGTATTCAGTGGCTACGGCTAATATACTGTGGGCCCACGATTCAAATCAAACATCATGGTAATCAAGTCTCTTTATAGCAGCTGCGTATCCTCGTCCCTACAAATTAGCCCCCCCACTCACTCTCACAAGTCATACCTCCTCTTCTCACGTCTCGTGCTTCCATCCTTTTTTTTTAACTTGGCGCGCTAAAAGGAAAAAGAAAAGTGGCAGTCCATTTAACTCATCCATTTCTCTTACTGGGACCATCTACTACTTGTGATCGTTTTTTGCTGATCATTGTCGAATGTTTTTGCAAAAAAAAAAACACAAATCATAAATATATTAAAATAATATTTTTTTTATTTTTTAAAAATTATTTTAATATTATTATATCAAAATAATCTAAAAATAATTTTAAAAAATAATTTAAAGTAAAAAATATTTTTTTAAAATATATATATATATTCAAAACCTCTTCTATAACGAAGTCGCATATGACATGGACACGTGAGCACTGCCATGCAATGACAGTGTTGGGCCATTGTGGCAGTGATGTTACGAAGATTCTTGAACCCATTCACAAAGGGACGAATGAGCTAAGCATCTTCAGACCCATTAAGAATCCTTCTGCTGGTAAACCCAGAAAGCCCCACAATTATAAGGGCACCATTCCCAATTTCCCTTCCAGATTCAAGCCCTCGAAACCGCAAGGCTGCATGAAAAGATTTGTTCAGAAAGCTCAAAAGAAAAGAAAAGAAAAGAAAAGAAAATGGAGCAATTTAGATTTTAGATTCTAGAGGACATGGGGTCGCTGGCAAGTTGCATCCCTGAGAAAAATGGATGCACAGATGTCGTCCTTTGCTGACATGATTTGTAAATCGAACCATTCTCTTGCACTTTCTCTCTCTCGAAAGGTCTCAATTCACCACTTATTGAAGGTCTCAATTCACCACTTATTGATGGTCCCAGCCATTGCTGGTTGAATTCTCCGGATTGTGTCTGCAGTTTACCCTGCAGCGATCATGACCTTTCTATCCTTTAATCTCCACGTCTTGATTAATTTGGTTGCATGTATTTACTTTTATTTCAACCAAGGCTCGTGTATTTTCGGGCCAACCCCACTTGCACCCAATTTAATTACTAGGAGGAAATAATAGAGAGAGAGAGAGAGGAAATTACCTCTTCTGATACACGAGCTAGCATTGATGCTGAAAATTTCCACCTGGGACCATTGGTTTTCAAACTGATTATTCAACAAACATTTCGTTGTATCCAAATGGTAATGGCGTGAGTGGTGAGGTCACTCTTGCTTTTTAAAAGAAGTAAAATCCCTCCTCTTAGTATAAAGTCCGTCATTTGAAAAGACTTTCATCATTTTAGGATCCACCAAGTACACCCGAGCATAAATTTAAACTTATTTATTGTGATGCCTGCATGAGTAATTACGCAATGTAACCAATTTCTAATCCATTCAAGAAGGGTTTATTATTATAATTATTTGATTTGATTGTATATAAAAAAGTATTGCTGTATCAAATCAACTGGAAGCATGGCCCCATGCACGCAGGAGAATGAGGCCACGCACACGAGGACAACACCGAATATGTAGTTCCTGTTCGGTCTACTCGTATCATTTTGACGTTTTCAATATGAAGTTATTATAAAATAGTATATTGAACATATTCATTGGTTATGCAACTTCAACCAGGGAAGGCATGCTCATAACAATGACAATGGGCTGCCGGTTAACTGCCCATATGAACAGCGACCGCCATTAAACACTTGTTTGATTTTTCAAAAGTGTTTTTTTGAAATTTTTTTATGTTTTAAAATTATTTTCACATCATAAAATTAAAATAATTAAATTATTTTGATATATTTTTAAATAAAAAAAGAAACTTCAATAAAACTCTAAAACACTTTCATAAGTAGTCATTTTCATTAATTAATACATGTAATTATTTACGCAAGCCGATCCGAGAGTAATATATATTGTTGACTGTCTAAAATAAAACATAAATGTAATAACCATGCATGTACGTGCGTTTAATTAGTTTGTTTTCTATTAGGTTCTTCTTACCTATGATATAAATGGTCAGCGATTCATAGTGTTTTTCCCACGTCATTTACTTCAAATAATCAATGCTAGGCAACGAGCTGCAATCAATACTATTCTAAAAGGGAATGCATTCAGGCAGATATATCGCTTGAGTCATAGAGGTGGTTGTTTTATACTGCAACCAAATCATTGATTTCATGTTTTCCATTTTCTTTTGAATTTTTTATTTATTTTAAATGAATATATTTTAGTGTTTATAGATTATTTTGAAATGTTGATGTCAAAAATAATTTTTAAAAAATAAAAAAAAATATCATTTTGATTTATTTCAACACGAAAAACATTTTGAAAAACTACCGTAACTGCCCTCCTAAACAGGCTTATAGTTGCTTCAGTCTAGGTAGGCTGATCTAGGTAATTATTTGGTTTTGATGGGTCTATCTATTAATAGTGATAATTGTTTTTTGTTATTATGAGGCACGATGATTCTGTTAAGTAAAGTAAAAAGATTAGAGCATAAAAGTTTTTATTTTAATTTTATCATGATCATCTACCTAATTAGTTGTCATTTGTCAATATTTTAATTTTAAGTTCAAATATTTGAAACATTATGTTAAATTATCCATGGTAAAAAAATATACATGTGACTTGCCCTACACTTCTCTATATTCATAATCAAATTTTTTAACATGTAATTTTTTTAATGATCTTAGATTTGTTTTATGACCCTTCTAAACAAGCCTATAGTTGCTTCGAGACAAGCCTATAGTTGCTTGATGCAGGTTGGTGATCTAGGTAATTATTTGGTTTTGATGGGTCTATCTATTAATTGCGATATTTTTTTATTATAAGACACAATGATTTTGTTATGTAAAGTAAAAGGATTAGAGCAGAAAAGCTTTTATTTTAATTTTAATATGATCATCTACCTAATAAGTTGTCATTTGTCAATATTTTAATTTTAAGTTCAAATATTTGAAACATTATGTTAAATTATCCATGGTAAAAAAATATACATGTGACTTGCCCTACACTTCTCTATATTCATAATCAAATTTTTTAACATGTAATTTTTTTAATGATCTTAGATTTGTTTTATGATATTATACATCCGAGAGAAATAATCAACCTACAAACCTTTCAATTATTCAGTATTTTTATATATTGAATTTATTATGGATAAAACATTTTAAAAAAAGAATGATAACAATTATTTTAAACATGTTTACTCTTTAAAATATATGAGGTAATTATATATTTTGATATTTATTTAATATAATAACTTAATATATATATATATATATATATATATATTAAAAATAAAGTTTTCTTTTAACTCTAAAATTAATTTAATCTTCGTGTTCTGATTTTTTCAATGGAAATTTTGACTTATTGCAATTGTGTCCTTCAATTAAAAATGATTATATATGTTGGTTTTCAATGTAGTCCTTATTCTTTTGATTTTTGTTTTCTCTTGGTTCCTTTAATTATTTTGATATGCAGGTTTTAATTTGTTCAAATTAAGTCCTCTAATTGAAAAATGATTATATATACTGTATGTCTATATATATATACTACCTATTTCCCCATGCTGGTCGGAAATATTTTTTTTAATATATATATATATATAT
>CM063597.1:9009249-9109790 GCA_032356905.1 Salix exigua
TTATATATATATATATATATTAACTAATATATAATAGGCGTGGATGTTTTACTCTAGCATGTGAGGTAATTAACTGTGGATTTCAATAGTGTGCAGACGAATTTATCCTTTATAACCCGGGATGTGTTTTGATTGCCAGGGGTTTTCTTGGTTTTTCAATTTTTTTCCTTCAATTTCTGTGTGTTGTCTGGGTTCTTGAATTCGTTTGTTGAAACCAAAACAAGCTTCTTGACCCCAGTGAAAGTTGGTGAGAGTTAAGTTCGTTGATCAATTATTTTCCCAGAAAAAAAATGCTAAATCATTTTAATCTCATTTAATATGCAAGGAAAAACATACCCCCAGATCTAAACAACCATTTAATAGATAATCCATCATCACCAATCACTTAAAAACTAATCACCCAAATCACAAACAACGAGAGATGAAAGCAAACAAAAAATAAAACACAGTTATGCAAAAATTAAATACAAATCAAGATATAAAAGAGAAAAATTTGAAATACCCAGAAATCAAAAACAAGTTTGGCAATCGATTCGGATTGTGTAAGAAAGAGGCTGATTGAGAGAACCCAATATAAAATAATCAAAAATGGATAAAAGTAAAAGAGGTTTCTCGTTTGTTTCTTTGTTGGTTACAACAGTAGTATATAAAAGCCTGCACTGGATTAAACCCAAACAAAAAATACAAACTTAGAAATACTCGGTGATTATAAGCCACAAATAGCGATATTATTTTTGAATTTGTGAAAACAAAATAGAAAAGACGTATTAGGTTCATATCTTTGCTTTGTATGGTATACAGACAAGAAGCATAAAGGGAAAGGAAGGACGAGAGAGAGAGAGAGAGAGAGAGAGAGGGAGAGAGAGGGAGAAGGGTGGGGGGTTGGTTTACTCTTTGTGTGGGTTATGGAGAAACGGTGAGTGGCTTGGATATTAACTAAAAAATAAAGTGAGTTTTTTTTAAAAAAAAATAATAATTTCTTAAATAATTTTATATTTTTAATATGTTATATAAAAATATATTTTTTTTAAACTAAAGAATATTATTATAATATATTTTTAAATAAAAATATTTAAATAATTTCCATACTGTTTTCAAATCACTTGGGTTCCAAAATGGATTTAATATTAATATTTTTTCACCCCTATCTTATTTGTATTTTGACAAAATAATAAAATAAACTTGGAAAATATTTTTCTTATAAAACAATACAGTGAAAATAACTTTATTTTAAAGTGTTGTTGGTAAAAATATCATATATTTAAGGAAAAAAATAATGGAGAAATAAAAAAGGAATTAAATGAAAGAGATCTCAAAAGCAAACTTGACAATAACTATACACGTAATGTAAAAGCAATTGAACGTTTCACGAAAGTTGCATTTTTTACTAACGATAAATTTTTAATTTCTTATCCGTTGTGGCATTTTTTAATTTCAATTAGAAAGGAGATTTGCCTTTTTTTTTTAGTGTGTTATGTGTATGAAATTTAGGTAGTAGTTTCATAGTATAATAATTATTATAATTTTTTAGAAAAAAATTATAGCGTTTGATAGTGTAATGATAATAATTATTAATAATGATAATTTTATTAATTATAATTTAAATGATATTAATAAAAATATTAAAGAATAATATAACTCGAGGCAGAATGGTGCTAGATCTGATTTGAAACATTATATATAGAGAAATTCCAAAACTTAATTCTTTATAAATATAGACCGAATGATAAATTACTTGAATTATTATTTTTATTGTTATTATCATGATTAAAAGTAAAACCAAACATAATATTAGCAGCATTGATTTTTTTTCTTATATCAAGAACAATCGAAAATAACTATAAAACAAAATTAAAGGACAAAGACAAAATTAATGTAATTGTCATTATGAGACATTACTAGACTATCGATCATAATCTATATTTATTTATTATTTTCTTTCCTATTTGCCTAAAAAGCTTTCAATTATTTAGTTTTTTATATATTGATTTTATTATGGAGAAGATGTTAAAAATAATAATTATTATTATTTTTAAAGTATTGTTTCTTAAAAATATATTAAGTTAATTATATATTTTGGTATTTGATAATATTAACATATTAAAATATAAAAAAGACACTGAACTAAGATTTTTTTAATCTCAAATTAATTTAATCCCAATATTATAAAATACTTTTAATAAAATAATATCATGAATATATCTTAAAAAATAAAAAAATATGTTAATTTGTTTTTAAATATAAATACCTTTAAACTAAAAATATATCAAGCTACGGGTAGATAAAATAAATGATTTTTTTATAAAGATAACAAATCACTAATAATAAAATTTCATTAAATGTGCATAAGAGAGAGTTTCACTCTCATTTTACATCATCAAAACTAAATTTAACCGTTATAGTCATGATAATGATAGTAATGGAGGAATAAATTTTCAATGATGTTTTCTTTTTTTATATAGAAAATGAAAAACTTATTTTTGTTATTTGGCTATTACAAGTGTTTTCACTATTTATAATTTGTTTATTGTGTTTAATTTAATTTGGATTATAAAATGAACTAATTCTAATACAATGAATTCAATAATTCATGTATCGTAATATTTTTGCTTTTTTTAATGACGATGATAATTTTATGATGTTGATTTCATTGAAATCAATTAAACAGATAAATTTATATCGATTTAAAATTCATATATTTTATAGAAAACTTGCATTCCAAAAGAATTTTGTACGGATTTATTATTTTTCCTAAATTTATATTATAAAAAAAATCTCAAACAATTAATATTTTTTGAGTTAAAAAAAAATATGGTTACGGCCGCGACGAGGCGCGGGTAAATATCTAGTATATATATATATATATATATATAAATATACACACACACACACATACTAGCTATTTTCCCGTGCTTCGTCACGGTCGGAACCATATTTTTTTCAATATAAAAAATATTAATTATGTGAAATTTTTCATATTATAATATAAATTTGACAAAAATAGTAAATATGTGTAGAATTCTTATGGAGTGCGAGTTTCCTATAAAATCAAGAATATTCCTAAATTATCAAATTCACTGTATTATAATTAATTCGTTTTATAATTTAATTTAAATTAAACACAATAAATAAAATAAAAATTATGAAAACACTTACAACAGTCAAATAACAAAAAAAAAATAGTTAATTTTCTATCTACAAAAATAAGATATTATCATTGAAAATTTATCCTTGCATTATCATTATCATGACTATTATAGTTAAAATTATTATCAACATTATTGTCCAAATAATTAAAAATCATAATATTGCCCCAAAGAATAAAAAAAAAGATAAACATTTTTACAAAAAAAAAACACAATAGAAATAATCACTAAAATTATTATTATTATTTCGCAAACAATGAAATCATAAAATCATTTGATCCGGAAAACAAAAACAGAAAACACAAAAAAGGGGGGGAAATGAGTAATATCAATTTTAAAATGATCACCAACATAAATTAAAAATTCAGGATTACAAATAAAAATAAAACTCTAATAAAAAATAAAACAAACAAAACTAAAACTATAGATGCATAAATATGAATAAAAACTAAACACTATCTAAGAAGGATAAAAAAAATCAAAGAAATTAATATCAAATAAAAAATTATAAGAATAAGGATCCAAATGAAAAACAAAATACATAATTAATTTTAATTGAAGGACAATATTGAAACAAATAAAAACCTTATGACCAAAACAAATAGAAATATTTTAAAAACAAATTGTTCTGTATTTTGAAAGAAAGAAAAAAGATTGAAATGCAAGGTAGAATATATGAAAATTTTCTATTAGAGGACCCAATTTGAACAAATTAAAACCTGCATATCAAAATAATTAAAGGAACCAAGAGAAAACAAAAATCAAAAGAATAAGGACTACATTGAAAACCAACATATATAATCATTTTTAATTGAAGGACACAATTGCAATAAGTCAAAATTTCCATTGAAAAAATCAGAACACGAAGATTAAATTAATTTTAGAGTTAAAAGAAAACTTTATTTTTAATATATATATATATATATATTAAGTTATTATATTAAATAAATATCAAAATATATAATTACCTCATATATTTTAAAGAGTAAACATGTTTAAAATAATTGTTATCATTCTTTTTTTAAAATGTTTTATCCATAATAAATTCAATATATAAAAATACTGAATAATTGAAAGGTTTGTAGGTTGATTATTTCTCTCGGATGTATAATATCATAAAACAAATCTAAGATCATTAAAAAATTACATGTGTAAAAAATTGATTATGAATATAGAGAAATGTAGGGCAAGTCACATCTATATTTTTTACAATAAATAATTTAACATATTTTTTAAAATATCTGAACTCAAAAGTAAAATATTGACAAATGACAACTAATTAGGTAGACTATCATAATAAAATCAAACAAGTGTTTAATGGCGGTCGCTGTTCATATGGGCAGTTAACCGGCAGCCCATTGTCATTGTTATGAGCATGCCTTCCCTGGTTGAAGTTGCATAACCAATGAATATGTTCAATATACTATTTTATAATAACTTCATATTGAAAACGTCAAAATGATACGAGTAGACCGAACAGAAGATATTCGGTGTTGTCCTCGTGTGCGTGGCCTCATTCTCCTGCGTGCATGGGGCCATGCTTCCAGTTGATTTGATACAGCAATACTTTTTTATATACAATCAAATCAAATAATTATAATAATAAACCCTTCTTGAATGGATTAGAAATTGGTTACATTGCGTAATTACTCATGCAGGCATCACAATAAATAAGTTTAAATCGACCGACTCGGTTACCATGTTTCGTTTTAAAAAAGTAATTGCACGAAGAATTTATTCCAATTAATTGAATGCACTCTATGACATTCGGTAGCAGAGTGTTGATGTTTTGTTACTTTTGCACAAATGTTTTGTTTTTAAACCATGTGGTGTCACATATGTTGACCTAAACTAATCTATGCTCACATCGGTGGGTCCTGAAAAGATGAAAGTGTTCTTCAAATGGTCGGTTTTATACAAGAGGAGGGATTGAACCATTGACCTCTCTTAAGTAACGAGAGTGCCTCCATCACTTACGCCAGGACCCAATACCTCATAAATCGGACGAGATGTTTGTTGAATAATCAGTTTGAAAACCAATGGTCCCAGGTGGAAATTTTCAGCATCAATGCTAGCTCGTGTATCAGAAGAGGTAATTTCCTCTCTCTCTCTCTCTCTCTATTATTTCCTCCTAGTAATTAAATTGGGTGCAAGTGGGGTTGGCCCGAAAATACACGAGCCTTGGTTGAAATAAAAGTAAATACATGCAACCAAATTAATCAAGACGTTGAGATTAAAGGATAGAAAGGTCATGATCGCTGCAGGGTAAACTGCAGACACAATCCGGAGAATTCAACCAGCAATGGCTGGGACCATCAATAAGTGGTGAATTGAGACCTTCAATAAGTGGTGAATTGAGACCTTTCGAGAGAGAGAAAGTGCAAGAGAATGGTTCGATTTACAAATCATGTCAGCAAAGGACGACATCTGTGCATCCATTTTTCTCAGGGATGCAACTTGCCAGCGACCCCATGTCCTCTAAAATCTTAAGTGCTCCATTTTCTTTTCTTTTCTTTTCTTTTCTTTTGAGCTTTCTGAACAAATCTTTTCATGCAGCCTTGCGGTTTCGAGGGCTTGAATCTGGAAGGGAAATTGGGAATGGTGCCCTTATAATTGTGGGGCTTTCTGGGTTTACCAGCAGAAGGATTCTTAATGGGTCTGAAGATGCTTAGCTCATTCGTCCCTTTGTGAATGGGTTCAAGAATCTTCGTAACATCACTGCCACAATGGCCCAACACTGTCATTGCATGGCAGTGCTCACGTGTCCATGTCATATGCGACTTCGTTATAGAAGAGGTTTTGAATATATATTTTTAAAAAAATTATTTTCATTTTTTATTTTAAATAATTTCTTTTTAGTATTATTTTTAGATTATTTTGATGTTTTGATATTAAAAATAATTTTTAAAAATAAAAATAATATTATTTTTATATGTTTATCAACCTTTTTTCCCTTTTAGCGCGCCAAGTAAAAAAAAGAAAAACAAAAAGGATGGAAGCACGAGACGTGAGAAGAGGAGGTATGACTTGTGAGAGTGAGTGGGGGGGCTAATTTGTAGGGACGAGGATACGCAGCTGCTATAAAGAGACTTGATTACCATGATGTTTGATTTGAATCGTGGGCCCACAGTATATTAGCCGTAGCCTTCTTTCTATTGGCTGGCAATAGCACTGAATACAGCTCGCTGGAGTTTTCTTTTGGTCCCCTACACATCTTCCAGTCTACAGATATAGAAGAAGCTTCTTTTTTTTCTTTTCTTTTTTTCATTTTTCCCATCACAAGAGAATATGAAAACAAGTGGCCCAATAAAAAAGTGGAAAGCCCCGGTCACTGGTCGAGCTATTGTAGCCCATGATATTCTAGGCAGGTATGTGGCCTCGGCCTAGAAAAAGTGCATCTATCCTGAACAAAAATTAACAGTACAGGGCTTCTACAGGGCCCATATATGGTAACAATTGGGCCATCAACCCGTATGAGAGCCCCTTTTTTTTTGTGTGTATTTTAGATGACAGATGGACCTATAGACATCACAGCTAGCACCCAGCTGGAAATTCTGCCCTCTCGTGGCAGAAGGTTGCCATCCATAGTCCATATGAATAAAACTTAAAATATTTTTAGAATTATAGTTTTGATTGATTTTTAAAATATTTTCTCATTCAAAAAATATTAAAATAATATGTTTTTAATGTTTTTAAAAATTAATTTTAACATATGAAAACATCAAAATGGATGAGTCCAACCATACAAGCATGTCTTCAAATAACTTGGTGAAGCCTTGTCTTCTACTTCCAAATAGTTTAAAATGATGTTTTGTGATTTTATATTCAATTGAAGAAGAGGAAGAAGACGAAGGTTACATCCAGCGTAGCTTCTTCAAAAACCTTCCTTTCCGTTAGATGTCAAATTGGATCGTTAATCTAAAGCTGGACTCTGAAGCTCAAACACCCAATCAGTTGGCAATGGTTTCTTAACCAGATGACGAAATGGAATCCCTAATTTCACTCAGGGACTTCATTCATAGTGACCAAGAAAAAACTGCGGTAGCTATTTCTGTCAAGAGGCCTAAAGACGACACAATTCTCTTGGTTCCACGGGATATTCGTCAAAATAGCTTAGCCATCAATCTCTAACAAACACATTAATCTTTTCACTATATATAAATTTATTGTCTTGGTTTATCAGACACTGAATTTCTCGATACGGGAGAGAAATAAGAACCATCTTCTTCTTCTTCACAACATGCCTTGGAATAACGAGCGCAGTGACGATCCAGAATTCGATGGCAAAAAAGTAGAAGGTTCTGATGTGAGTTCATCAACTGAAACAACTGTTCAAATAATCCAGAAGGTACTATAAAAACTCTCGTCTGTTTTTTTATTCCCCCCCGGATCCAGTGTGTAAACTCATAGTTACCATCTAGCTATATCAAAGAAAATTAAGAGCTGTGTAATTAATAAATCTTTTCATGTTGACAGATAATTGCAGAGGTGATAGGCACATTTTTCGTGATTTTTACGGGCTGTGGGTCGGTCGTGGTCAATAAGATGTATGGCTCTGTAACATTTCCAGGAATTTGTGTGGTATGGGGTCTAATCGTGATGGTGATGGTTTACTCTGTTGGTCATATCTCTGGTGCACATTTCAACCCAGCAGTCACTGTTACTTTTGCCATCTTTAGACATTTTCCTTACAAACAGGTCGATCCTCGTATATATTCGCTGTTTCTTTCTCCATTTCCACAAATTTACGAGCGCGCATCTCATCAGGAGAGGTGTTGATTATGAAGAGTGATGAATTTCTTGTTAAATTTGTGTTTTATTTCTTGAACTTGCAGGTACCTTTATACATAGTGGCACAATTGCTTGGATCACTTCTTGCTAGCGGCACCTTAAGCCTTCTTTTTAACGTCCCAGACGAGGCTTACTTTGGGACAGTACCAGTTGGACCCGACATCCGGTCTTTCGTTACCGAAATAATCATATCGTTCCTTTTAATGTTTGTGATTTCTGGTGTTGCCACTGACAATAGAGCGGTTAGTAGACAATTTCTGTTGGCTGATTAGAAAGAAGAGCAAATATAGTTATGTTTCTTTTCATGTTTTGTTTTTGAAGTTGGATAAAACACGGTTTAACTGATTAAAAGTTATAATAAGAGATCAATCAAAATTATAATACAAATCTCTGCATGTTTTCCTCGGATAACAGGTTTGTCTATCTACAACCGATACTCTTGCATTACTCGCAGAAACTGCTTAAATCACAAGCACCACAAGAATGCCTTGCCTTGCATTCGAAAGATTGATTACTGATATCTGATAATAGAGTATGCTCAAAATGTTTACGTGTAAAATTTACAAATATATTTTAAATTCTTCAATTCTCAACTATTGCAGATTGGAGAGCTAGCAGGAATCGCAGTTGGAATGACAATTATGCTGAACGTTTTCGTTGCTGGGTAATTCCCTTGGTAGCTGCAATATATCCAAGTTGCCAGCGTCTTTTTGAATAGCATTTCTTTACGTGACTCTCTTTTTCCCCTTAAAATTGCAGACCCGTATCTGGGGCATCCATGAATCCTGCCAGGAGCTTGGGGCCTGCAATAGTGATGCGTAAATTCAAGGGCATCTGGGTTTACATTGTTGGCCCGCCAATCGGTACCATCCTAGGAGCGCTCTGCTACAATTTTATTAGGTTCACTGATAAACCTCTCAGGGAAATAACCAAGACGGCTTCGTTTCTAAAATCCAAGAGTTGATTGTCTCTTTTTAGGCCGGCTCTTCTTACAAGCTTGCGATAAGGCCAGTACAACGTATATCTGTACCAGATAGGAAAAATAAGAAGAAGCGCATATATATATATGTAAATCCGTACCAGATAGGAAAAATACGAAGAATAAGAAGAAGCGCACATATATATATATATATATATATATATATGAATTGCTGATGTAATTTAATCCTCTCAAATATCGCTGGTAATTCTATCCGAACTTCAATTAAAAACTCTTGTTTGTTTATTGCCGGGTCATGTCTCCTGAGTTCAATGTCTATGATAGCTCTAGAGACATTCCATGTGGATTGCAGCCGTTAAGTTTTGGATGCATATGGCACTGCCGTTAAAACCTGTCCTTGAGATTCAGGTCTAGAGTAAAAGGAACCTTTTCATTGGATGCTCAGGTCAACGTTGTCCCCATAGGACAGTGCAAAGTATCATGGAGAGAGACCACGTGGAGTCGCATGAAACACGTGCATTCTCTACAATTGCGTTTCAATGTATACTAAGTTCTTAAAATATATATATTTTAAAAAATAATAATTCTGAGGTAGTGATTCCAGAATATTTATATATATTTAATATATTTCAAAAATAAAAAAAAGTATTTTGAAAAGAAATAACTGCAATATTACAGAAACACCCGTGAGTACTTATCATCTCGTCACATGACACTGTCAAGTTGTCAACATTCACCAAGGCGGTGTCAAAACGTGAATCTTTAAATTTAAGTATGAACAATGCTCCCAAGCCCCACCCCCTCCCTTGCCGTGCAAATTTCAAAACTGAAACCACCCTACCTTTCCTTTATTCCTCTAATTTATGGTTGCGGCTATGGAATTTTATTTTGATATGGATCTCTGACCACATAGTATGTACAACCGGATGGGAAATATTATTTGGGGGTAGAATGCAAAATCATCAATATATATTTAGTTAAAAACATTTACTTGCAATTTTATGATTTTAAAATCTGGGTTTCAAAAAATAATTTTGACATTCTTGATTTCACCCCTCCTCCACTCGCAATTTTTATCATAATAAATTATTACTAGAAAAGACTTGTTTTTATTTTATTTCTAGGTGTTTACAAATTTGTCTCGGATTAATTATACAATTCCAAATAAATCTCAGAAAAAAAAATTTCACCTTCAATTATAAATATTTTGATTTTTTTTTGAAGAGTACAAGTATCATTTCATGTTTTAATGAAATTTAAAATATGTAAAAAAGAAGAAGAGGGGCTATCAGTATCAGCACCGCGCAATGGAAACTCGGGAAAGTAAAGGGAAGGACGGGATTGGCACAAATTTATAGAGCCAGAGGGTGGTCCCTCCTATCTGACTTTGACGATCAGGATCCAACGTGATAGTATCGATCAAGGGGAGAGCTGAACTCGGATCACAAGGTGATGGGCGGCCCGGTACCATCCATGTGCTGCACACCAGCGGGACATGCACGTGCATTAATAGAATTCAGGATTTGTCCCTATTACCCGTTTCCTCCCTTCGGTCCAGAAGCCTAACACAAAATAATTAGATCCATGGGCCCCTTCATCAAACGGCTCCAATAATTGCATCAATCCTTGGTTGCATCATTCATCTAAAAGTTTTAGGGTCCCGCCCTGGAAACACAAGGTCAGATCCACCACTTTTGGGTGGTCCCCCTTCTTCTCTCTCTCTTTTCTTTTTTAATATTGTTCAGGGGTGCGATCAGTGATATTCTATAAAAAATATGGTCTTCTATGAATTATCACGGGCTGAAGGTTTTTGAGGATGCACTTCGATCACTTTAAATGTTTGGGGTACTTTTTTATATTTAAGTTAGTTCAGGTAGGGCTTGAGGTTTTTTTTTTATTATTATTATAAAATGTGCCTGGTATGTGACCTATGGTTTTTGACAATTTAGAGACAAAGGGTTTTAGCCTTGTTTTAAAAACTAAAAAATGTATTTTTGATTTTTTATTTAAAATTGTTTTCAGATGTTCTCGTAGTGATATTAAAAACAACTTTTAACATATAACAAACACCATTTTAATATATATTTAAATAAAAAAAAACAATTGGATCCAAAATAGAGCAATGGTTTCGCATGTGGTTCAACAACGTTCTGACCTACCATCTTTCCTCATAGATGTTATCTTGTCAATGTCATGTAACAACAAGAAGGAAAAGGGAAATATTGCAGTCCCTTCTTCAATAATCTCCCCTCCTCTTTCATTTTTACTGAAGACACGATGATTTCTGAACTAGCTAATCAATTGCCATTGCAAGTTGTAAGTCGCTGAAGTAAATGCAAGCTTAATTACTAATCAAGCAACACAAAATTATTATAAATTCTGAATTATTATTATTATTATTATTATTATTATTTGGAAATTTGAGGAGAGAAGCAAATAATGACTGTAAATTCACATTACGAATAGCAGCCATTCAAGATGGTATATGTCCTTCACATGCAAAACTTTCTCAATTAAAGACAGCTGGAAAGTCAGAAATGTAGTAGACTGCCACGTGCTCATCCTCCCCCTCCGTTTCTACTCCGTTAGATTAACCGCTCCGATTCAAAGCCGAGCCGTCGATCCACGAATCTGAACGTGGAAACTAACGGCAAGGGATACAAAACAGGACAAAAAAAAAAAGAAGAGACAACCGACACATAACATGATTAAGAAGAGATGGATGGATGATCATCTTTTCAAGCGAAGCAAAAGAGTCCCCTCTTGCACTCTTTTACCCCAAGTCTTAACTGAAAAGAGGAAAAGAAAGTATCAGATCAATCCATGTCTTCGCTGCTACTGATCTCTTACTGCAAAGCTTAGTGCTTCATCTTAAGTGATGGCGGGAGAATTGCAAGAACCATTAAGCTTTGGCAGTTGCATTAGCTTTCAGGTAACCTATCTTGTTCTTTGAACGTTATCTAATCTTAACGTCTCGTACGTTTTTATTTATTTATCACCCATTAATTTTACTTCGAAAGCTGGTTGGTTATTACAGTAGTTCTAAGTTTCATGTCTTCTCGTTCTGGGATCATGTAAATGATTTTAGTTAGTGATGCTTGAAGTTGGTTTTCTTTCTTTTTTTGCTTGCTTGCTTGATGTTCTGCTAGAGAGGGTATATTTTGAATTTGTTAACATCTTTGGATTGGACAGGTAGATTCTCTACACTCTGGGTCCATATCCTTTGGAAGATTTGAGAGTGAAGACTTGTCCTGGGAGAGAAGGTCGTCTTTTTCTCACAATAGGTATCTTGAAGAGGTTGAAAAATGCTCAAAACCAGGTTCTGTAATCCAGAAGAAAGCTTATTTTGAAGCCCATTTCAAGAAAAAGGGTATTCTGCGTCCGGATTCCCTTGATGGCCTGAGTGGGAGGGGATGCCAGAACTGCGAAGATGATGAGTATGGACTTTTGGGTCAAGGAGAAGAAGATGATTCGAATGGAAGTTGCAATTATTCTCACCGTGAGGATGATGTCCTGGAAAGTGTGGACTGTGACGAATTTGATGGTGGAAATCAAGGAGATCAATTTGATCATGTAAATGATGAGAGTCATCGTGCTTGCTTTGATGAGAGCCCTGAGGATTCGGAATATTATGGACAATTAGAAGTCATTGAATGTGGAAGAGAGGATCCTATTTTTCTGTCTTCTGAATCTCCACCAATGGAAACTGCTTTGGATGATGATAATGTTCTGGTCAAGGGTGTGGATAACCCTATTGTTCTGCCTTCTGAATCTCCTCCAATGGAAGCTGCTTTGGATGATGCTAATGTTTTGGTCAAGGGTGTGGATGGATATGTTAAACATGAGGAATCACATCAAATTGAAACTGGACTTGACGAGTCGCATCTCAGTAATGACAAACAAGAGATGGAAATGAAAGATAATCTTAATGATAATGCTGCTAAAATAGATGAATCATCTGTGACAATTGCTCTGTCCCCAAAAAGGGGAACTGCCAAGGATCTTGACAACACCAGTCCAGTTCACCAACAAAATCTTTCTCCAAAGGTGTGTAAAGAAATAAAAAAATACTACAGGACTAATAGCCAGCCAAACGAAACACGTATGCACAGGGACACAACACGAACAACAAGATGGCAGCAATTTAGTTTAATCTTGCATTCTGTTATATCAAATTCTTGCCTATATGCTTTTACTACTGTTATTCTTTCCACTGATGCTTCTTTTGTCAATTGTCATCCTTGTTATCATTTTAAAATCGTGCTAAATTGACCCTGATTTGCGTTTCTTGATATTTTGTCATCCTAGCTGAGAGATTCTGTGGGAAGTAAATCCACTAACCCAAGGATGAGGTCTCCGCTTAATGGCAATCAATTCCAGAAGATCCCTCACAACGTGTCAAAATCTATTGCAAAAACTCAGAATAGAGTAGAGAGTGAAACGCCACAAAGAGCAAACTCAGAAAAGCAGTCATCACGAGCTGCCACTCCTACTAGACGTACTTTGCATAGAGCTAAAAATGAAGAGGTGAGCATTTGGATTAATTTGTTATAGATATTCTAAACTGGCTGGTTTTTCTTTTTTCAATTTGACTTTACAGTTAAAAACGCTCTTTTTGGTGTTTGCTTTTATTTACTTCAAATTTTATTTTTATGCTCAGAATTCTGAAAGTGCCAATGTAAGGTTACATCCTGTGGGTAGAAGGTACTTTCTGTTTCTTTCAAATTGCAAATCTGCATCTTCCATGGTTTCGGACCTTAAGATGTCTGTATTGTTGCGCAGTGAAAGGGAATCAAGAGTAAAGAAATTTGAATCTCCACCATCCAGATCAAAAAAAGTTGAACCTATTTCTCATCTAAGAGCGAGCAGGTCCATACATCATCATCAGTTGATGTTCTAATGTTTTTACATGTTTTATTTCCTGAACTTAGATATAGAAGTAATTGTGATGCAGAGATAAGCAGGTTGTTCATTCAATAAAGCCAGACACAATGCCATGTGCTGCAGCCTTCAGTTTCAAAAGTGATGAAAGAGCAGAAAGGCGAAAAGAGGTGACCAAGCTTGCTGTTGTTCAGAGTCTAATTGTTCTGTGGCTAGCCATCTAATTTAAATGATCAATCCTTTTCTCGTTTGTTATATGATTCAGTTCTATATGAAGTTGGAAGAAAAATTGCACGAGAAGGAGGCAGAAATGAATCAGATTCAAGCAAAAACACAAGTAAGTAAAACATTCTCCAATGGCTGGCTTTTGTTGTTGCCAGGAAGTGGATTGATATTGTACTTGCTCTTGTGATGCTTCATCATGTCAAAAAAATGCTACACTATATGCTGAGTCTTCTTCAAAGCCAAATTTTAATAACCTACTGGAATTCTCTAATTGTGCCATGAATCATTCCTCAATGTGAATGAAGCTTGTAATAGACTCGAGGGTATCTTGTAGCAGTTTGAATACAACTTTTCTATAATTCTATCTGTATAAGATGCATGAATTACTGTTTTTGTAGGAGCAGAAGGAGGCTGAAATTAAAAAACTCAGGCAAAGACTTAATTTTAAAGCCACTCCCATGCCTTCATTCTATCGTGTTGCTGCACCACCAGGCTCCAATGGAAACAAGGTACAGTGGATTACCAGTTTTGACATTTTGATGTTGTCTTATTACATCCTGTATTTATGGATACATAAGTAATAAATTCAATCTGTTACATTGTATGAGTGTGTGTGTGGTTTGCTTCTTGTTTTATTTTAATGCAAGTCTCGTAAACTTAATTTGACATGAATCTCATATACTCAATCTGTTACAACTATTTATGAAGAGAAGCTAATGCAAAATGATAAAGTACATGATTTTAAAGCGCCTAGTTAGCTTCCTACTGCTGTTCAAATCACATCATGTTGACTTCTTGAAATTGCAAGAACTGCACAACAATTTCAGTTTTATAGCATTCGGATATAAATTGTCACCAAGTAGTTGTAAATGTTGTTGATTCGCCGTGCCATGCGTTCATCTTCATCTTAAGATGCTTTGAAGTGTTGCGTGTATACTTAATATTTGTTCAAAATATATTTTATCACCTCATAAAAAGTTATTTGCCAAATGTCGAAGGTGCTGATATAATAGTTCCATCTGTTATACCTGGTAACATCTATGACAAACCTGAAGGATGAAGCCCTATGGTCCATCTGTTATACCTGGTAACATCTATGACAAACCTGAAGGATGAAAATTTCTACTTATTGTTGATGATAGCATAGTAAAAGAAAACATGAGGGAAAAAAAAGTTGTTCTCAAGAAGGAAGATATGTTTCGCCATCAAAATATGGTGATAGAGATTCTATGAGAATGTCATTAAATTAAGCTGGCTTTCATCACCAGATCATTAGTTATATTCTCTATAATGTATTTTCACATTCCTCAATATCTTCATAGTTTAGTCTCAAGCCCTTCTTGTAAGCTCCTGCTTGATCAACTCCAGGTAATTTTGGAAGTATATAAGGCTGATAATTGGTTCTTTTACATGAGCAGTTCTATGTTCTGTTATCTGCGCCATACACTATTAGTTGGCCGAAGTGAATTCAGCTTTTGTACTTCTATCTCAGGCTTCATCATCTAAAACCAAACCAGCTAAAGTACAACACAGGTCAACAAGTCCAGGGAGTGGAGCTGCTGCCAGGTCACAATTACTTTCAAGGACTGGAAATGACCAAGCCGTCACTGCGAATGAATCTGTAAAAACTACTAATCATCCGGATCCCTCAGGAAGGACGAATCATCGGGCAACATATGTTCGTGAGGCTCGTGAGACTTTACCAACCAACAATAATAAGCACAAGCCAGAAGCTGTAACTAAAATTGGTGTCACTGGTAAGAATGAAAGAGGGAAGGTGAAGGACGCTAATTTGCAAAGGCATCAGGTATCAGAAAATACCAGAGCATCGAAAGGTCAGAAGGTCGAAGGGAAAGCAAAAACGAGAAGCCACGGAAGTATCAATGAGGTGCCGAGGAAAAGTATAAAACGCATTGGAAATGGAAGCAACGCTGGAACGGGTAATCTAGCTGCTGGTGTAGCCTTACCGAATTGAGTGATTTTCTCCATTTTCCAGATATACCACACTGTTGTCTATCATGTTATTGTTAGCCTTTCCATGAATTTGAATACAAGTCCAACAGTGCGAAGGTCAAATCAAGACAGACAACAACTATTCTTTATCAGCGGCAATGAAATGTCAAATTGTCCCCGATCAACTGATGGTAATAGCATTTTCCCTACTTGTGTGCAGCGAAATCAAGAATGTAGCTGGAAAAGGTAAGAATGGCAGCTTGGTGTCCGAGTTCTTAAATTTTCCATTCATTCTTGCTACCTCGCCAACTGAAGTTAGTCTAGTTTGTATCAGGTGCATTGCCTTCTGCATTATAATCTGTGCTGAGCGTCTGATATTTAGTAGCAAGTCATATAGTAAAAACCATGATCTGTATTTGATTTTCTTTTTCAGGCACAATGAACCATAAGATAACCCTTCTTTATGCGGTGAAGCATTTTTTATACTAATTCATTAAAAAAAAATATTGCATCCATATTTCTGAAACTAGATTATGTCCAAATCCAACCCATGGATGCCTTGAAATAGGGGAGGCTTGATTCTCCAACTTGCATCGATGGCCTGTATCACGAAATGAAATGCTACAACAAAGGGAAATAAACTGAACGGACAAAAGATGGTATGTCAGGAAATTATGTCACAAACCTCGGACAAATCACCCTTGAGCAGAACTTCTAGACTGTGGCAACAAGATCGCCCTTGTGCAATAGAGAGGCTGAGTGATGATGCATCCCATTAAGTCTATAACATGAGGTATTTGCACGCTAAAACTAGGTTTTCATGCTTGTATTTGATCTGTGGGATTGGTCAACTGGTAATTATTAGAAAGGTTGACCCGATACCTCAAAGAGTTGTTCTTTTCATCGATAGAAATGGTGGCCCAAAAATATTAAAGTGCCTTTATTGGTGCCGAATGGTGTGCCATTATGCCAGAGAAAGTGAGATTTCTGCTCTCGCACAGCAATCAGATTGAAATTATCCCTCTCGTCTAAGGTGCGCTTCTCTTGTAAATGGAAATTAGGACCCAGGAGACTTATCCCTTACAAATTTAAGGATCTGTTAGGCATTGCAATTACGGAGTGTCTGTGTGTATAATCTAGCCGGCAGGATTACTTAAACTAATTCCAGACTTTACTGAATTGTGTGACCTCTTTTATAAATCGCCAAGGAGTAGCCACCGGTAGAGAAAGGATCGTGCTGAAAATTATATGGATCTTTTGAGAATCAAGTCAGGCTAAGAGCTCGCCCCCCTTCAACAGTTGATAAATATATGAAGGGTGCCGTTCAGCTGTAAATCCAAGAGTTGGTGTGAACTTCCGGTGACTTAACCAGTTGGAAAGAAGCTAATAAACAAATGTTATACTCCATGATAGAGTAAATATTCTTAGTTCCCAAGTCTCCATAAAAAAGAATTGCTAGTGTTTTTGAAAGTATACATGGCCTGTTTGGTAATGCATTATAAAAGCAATTTTGAAAAAAATATTTTAAATTAAATATTTATAATATTTTTAGATCATTTTAGATCCGTTAATATCAAAAATATTTTTTAATATATTTTAGAATAATTTTATTTCCAAGAGTAATCCCAACCACATTTCCACATAATCAACAATAATAAATGTCTGATTGGGAGTGTGTTTTTGATTATTTTTAAAAATATTTTTCGTTTAGAAATGCATTAAAAAATATAAAAAATCATTAAAATATATTTTTTATTCTTAAAAATTATTTTTAACATCATCACACCAAAATAATCTAAAAACATCATTTTTAATTTAAAATAAAAATATATTTTTTAAATACTTTTGAAAGACATTCTTCCAATAACGAAAAGAGCGTAACCCTTAATGATGATTTTATGAAGACATGTTAACCATCGTAAGCAACACCTACTTATTTAAGCCCATCTAAGTCATTAAGGCCTCCGCAAGTTCTTTCTATAATCATGAATGTTCTATGGCTAGGAGCACTTTCAATAATTTTTCAGCCCCACCACTATGGTTCATATTTTTATAATTAAATTTTTATCCTAACAAAACAAATGATATAAATAATGTCAAATAATGAGATTAACTATAATTTATAATTTTTTTAATACATCTAAGATGAGTTCTAAGATATAATTTTGTATTATTTTATAGTGCATATTTTTAAAAGAAAGTCTTTTGAATTCAATACTTCATTTTTATTAATTAGAATAGATGATGAAATTTAAATTTTTGACCGTTTAATTAGAATAGATTATTAAATTTTTATTAATTAAAAAACTATCTTAATCTAAAAATTTAAATTATTAGTGGTTTTAAAATATTGTTTATTTTATCATTTGACGATGACAATGCAGTATTTACAAAGTCCCATAAAAGTTAGGAAAAAAAAACTTTTCCGGAAAAGAAAAACAAAAGAAAACAATACCATTAACAATAAAAAAGAAAGGAAAGAAAATTACTTTATAGCTTAATTAAATATAACCAAACGAATAAGCAAACTTCTTGGACCACCTCATCGGCATCTTCCAGCACTTTATTACTTTTATATATATATATATATATATATATATATATATATATATATATATATATATATATATTCGAAAAACTTTCATTATACTAATCGTCAGACCAATCCCTGATATTTATTTTCCCAGCTAAAACAAGTAAATACCACATCGTATTTTCCTTTATACTAAAACATCAAAGTTCTTGCAATACAAATTAAAAAATAGGAAAAGAAAAACCAAACAATTCACCTGCAATTAAACCCTAGCTAATAGCTTTCTACAACTAGAAAAGACTTGGCAATGAAAATGTCGATGCTGTAGGTTCTCCATCACATGACATAAATTCAAAATGTTACAGCTAATTAAACCTAATTATATATTTATTACCATACAGGCGATAAAATCACGTACATCGATTTATTTCAATCACTTTAATTACCAGCCAAAAACAAGATACAGAAAAGCAAAAGCAATATAGATGTGGCCATCATAAGAGTTGACCTTGGAAGACTGCTTGCCGAAGACACGTCGCCTTGATGAGGAGGCTTTCTGTAGTAGAAGGGAAAATAAGGCAAGATAGGATCAGGAGGTGGAGGACCATTAAAGTTGTTACCAAAAGCTGGTGGAGAGTAGTATGGTAAATCCCCAGTTGGAGAAGGGTATAAAGGAGGTGAATATATTCCTGCTGATTGAGATGGCGGAGACGGTGGTGCTGTGAAAGTTGGGGTGCTAGTCCCGGTGGGGGAGGATAACAGGGATAAGGACACTCGCCGCCGTCGGACATGGTCAAGCTAGGAAGATTGACAAGAATGGATGTGAAGAAGAGGGCGGGGAGGATTAGAGATAGGTTAAAATCCATGTGGCGAGGGAGGAGATAGCGGGGAGGAAAGGAGAGACAAGAGTGACTGATGAAAAAGAAGGGGGTGGGTGATGATGTTATGGGGGGCGACTGATTATAAACTTTTTGTTATCTAGAGTTTTGTGATGCTCACAAAAAGTTATGTTTGAGAATGTGGTTGTTGTTTTTAAGTGTTTTTTATTCCAAATATATCAATTTTTTTTTTTGACAATAGAACATTAAATGATTTAAAAATAGCAAAAATTTTTAATTTAAAATAAAAAAATATAAAAAAAAATTCATTTTTTTAAAAAATATATTTGAAATCCTTTGTAAAACAATGTTAAAGTCAGGAAAAAAAAGACAAGGAAAAGGGAGCTTAAGGAAAGGAGGCTTAGAAAGCAAGTTATCTGTACTTTTGAGCTAGTGTCTTTAATTTGGTGAAGAGGTTAAACCAAGACACCATGAAACTCTGAACTTGACCCCCAATGACCTTAGCATGAAGGCATGAATGGGCTGCTGAGATGATGATACAGAAAGCTTGCCTCAAAGATGTGCAAAGTGTCATCTAAGTATTTCATGTTCTAGTCTCAGCGCCGTCTTAGTAGAAGCTTCACAAGATGTGGCCTAATAAAATTAGCTAGAACTTTAATGTTATCTTCTGGTTACAGCTATGCTTTCATTTTGAAATGTAACAGTATATTTGTCCTCTAACAATCTAAATTTTTTATTTTTTGTTTATAGCTTGGAAAGATTCCCTGGCTGTGATGTCATTTTCTATCAACTACTTCTTTTTCTTGGAAAAGTAGAATTAATAATGTCTCATCTACTTCCTGATAGTGAATAGCAACGACAATGGATGCCTTCTAACACTCTCAAATCACCACTCGTGACTCGAAACCCCTCCTTACATTGATTCTCTTCCTCGCAAGCTCTGTCAAAATTTGCTGAAAACAGGGGCTATGCACTTAACTGTCTTGGCGTATTATTGATTGTGCTTTGTCACCGGCAGGACAATGACATAAACAAAAGATTATATGAGTGTCTATATATATATATATATATATATATATAATAATGGACATTGATCTACAAACGAGAACAAGTTTCCATGACGATGTTAATTTGAATAACAAAGCCTTAATTGCCAATGAGTGATCGACTCGGCTCAACGGCACTCAGCTTGCCTTTTCCTCTGGAATCTGGAGTTCAAGACCTCCCTTTGTAAGGGAAAACAACTACAACAAGAAGAAGATACCTCTCAGCTTGAAGGATAGCCATGGTTTAGATGACTAAGTGTATGTATTATATACCAATAGCTTCTACTCTTGCTGATTTAAATTATTTAATTGCAAGTCATAAGCAAACTTTAGTTATTTAACTATGAAAGCGAATATCTTTTTCTTAAAGAGAGTGATTTTTTATATGGCAGAAGTACTTTCTAGTTGAAGTTTGTGTATGCTGTCTTGGATCGCCACCCACTCTGTCTTCAATATTTAAAAACACATGGATTTTGAAGATCTCAATTTATTTTTCTTCGAGTTTATTATGTGGGTGTGGCTGCTTAGAACTCATCAAAACTGTACTTTCCCTTTCCCTCTCTAAGTTTTGTTCTTGAAACGATATCGAATGATGACATCTTTAACAAAATGTGTGGATAAACATACACTAGCTAGAAAAACGCGTTTCATTTCTGAAACATGTGTTCTGAAGAGAATTTATCATTAAAACTAAAACTTAGTATATAAATTTCCATAAATATATCAGTTCATCAGGAAGATAGTGTCTGAACGTAAAATCACAGAATAAATGAGTGCTGTTCTCTCTAATTGTCACCCAAACAAACCCATCAGAGCCATGGGAGACAGAATTTACTATTAGCTGTGAAGTGTGGTTTTAGTTAGAAATGAAATTCCATACCTAATTTATGATCGTGTGTTCTTAAAGATTGCGGTGTTGAATTATTGAACGGCCGGTAGAGAAAGATAGCAACCAGTTAAGAGAGTCCGATTCGATGATTTATTATTTTGCTGAATTTGCAAGTCTGATTCCAATCATTAAACACTGATTCCTCAGGCAATAAAAAATCATGGGGTGGGGCTGGAAAATAAACAAATTGAGTGATTTAGACGTCTTGGTTAACTACTTCCACCATAAAATAATCACTACGACATTCCATGACCTTATTGGCTTCCCATGCATGATAATTATTTATAAAACGCTGCGAATAACCCTGATAATGCACACCCAGAAATCCTTTTCAAATAAATAACCACACCTTACATCCATTCAGGACATTTCTTGAGAAAATGAACGGATATCCCTTTTCCTTTTTTGGCTGCAATTAACTAGATTGCAGGAAGTATCAGGTTAGGTGGAGTGTTCTTCCTAAATTTCATCGAGCAGATGGATTTAGCTTTGCAGTGGTTGATGTCTTTCTTTTCTTTCCCTTAAATGAACACTTATCTTGACTTGTGGTCGGGAGGGACGTAGTAGTTAAAGCAAAGAAAAACAATAATAATGATTCCAACTTCCAAACCCATTGAACATTTGACAGCTTTTAGTGTGCGTTTTTCGTTTTCGTTCTCACTCAGAAACCGCGTGGTTGAAATGAATTGCTGCAGGTCAAGGTCCTCAAAAGCACAAAGACTAACCTGTCATCTCATAAGCTTTATAGGATAAACTTCTTTGGGCTGTTTTACTTCCCTGGCTAGATAGCGAAATCCTTGATTTAATATGCAAACCGAAGAAAATAAGATAAAAAGTTCATCGAACCCCAAAAGGGTGACAGAATTACTAATTTTCTTCATCTTACTTCTCCCAAAAGTTTTCTATCTATTATTGTCTATAGTCTATACACCCATTTTAATCAGTGATAATAATAAATAAATAAAACTTTGTGAGAAGAATATTGAGACCTTACCTTCTCTTTTAAGTTTCAATATGATACACAGAAAGGATTGAAAATTAAAAATAATCATGCGCAGACAATATACTTGGTTACCCAGAATTCCTTTTTTTTCCTTTTTGTGCAGCAGTACAGGCTGTTATGCTCTATTATTGTCGACCAAAAACAATTCATCATCATAGAAATGAAAAGGGTGCATGCTACTTTTCTTCTCAACATTTTCTACAGGAGAAAAGTCTTAAATCTTACAACCAGATATTAAGGTCTCCTATCATGGTCAACTTTGTACAGACTGGAATCCAGACCTTCACCCGAGGCATTTGTTAACTAATGGCATGGCATTTCAAACATATGCCTATACATGTAACCAGTCCGCAACCCAATCTACGAAAAAAAATCTTGGTATTACAAAAAAATTCAAGATACCACCAACATATTTTGAAAAAATCAAGAAAAAGTCCACCTTATGACTTCTGATGAACAAGTGAGATTGAACGGAGTAATATCGAAAACATTTCTTATGCTTAATTGATGTTCGGTTTGCTGAAATATTATATTAATTTAGAATAATTAGAGCTTCAGAAATCCAATCTAATGCTAAAACAAGTATGGGAGACTGAAGTTCATGGATAAGGTGAGATTGACTAGGCGTGTCGCCTACTTCGATGGTTGAACTCTGCCTTCCTAGCCTAATTAAAATCCGCTTTGCCCTGTAAAAATGTTTTAGTTGTACTCTCATTCTGTTTTTATTTCATGCTTGATTTTTATTTTTTATCGTTAAATTTTTATTTAAACCTTTTTTAATTTCACTCTTTCAATCAAAAAATTGTGGTTTGCCTCTTATTTGATTTTTCATTCTATTTTTTTTAACTTTTAATTTGATATCCTTTTATGATTTTTTTAACTTTATCATTTAATTAAAAAAATATAAGTTGTCCTCTCATTAGTTTTTATTTCAAATTTTATCTTTTTTAAGGGTTTTTTATAAATTTGTTTTTCAATTTTATCATTCCACATGAAGTTGGTTGAAAATTAGGCTCCGTATTTTTTTTCTTCATTGGGATGAATTCAATTGAATAACTTGAATCACCAGTTAAAAACTCAATATGAGTTAAATCTTTTTTTAGGATTTGTTTTCTTAAACTAGTCTTTTCTTTTAATTTCATCTTTCCATATTAGATTTTTTTAAAATTAGATTTTGTATTTTTTTTTTTGATTTCTTTTATATTTGGTTACCCTTGTCTCATTACTTAAACCACGGTTTTATGTGATTGGACCAAGTTAACATATATATATATATTGCTTTCATCCAACATTGGGTCATTTTAGAACCAAGCCTAATATATTTTCATGGTTTGCCTTTTATTAGATTATCTTTTTGCATGACTCGGGGCGCGGGGTTTGGTGGGCTTGCTTAGTTTGCTGGGTTTTTTTTATTGATTTTTTCCCATTTTTTCCTTGTATATTTTGTTTTTTTATTCATTTTCTACTTGCTTATCCTTATATCATAATTTAAATTATTAATTTGACATATTTACTTGGATTATCATAAATATTTTTTCAGTTTTATTCTTATTCATTGAGTTAATTAGAATAAAAACTTCAGCCATGTTTGTTTTGAGGAAACTGAATTCCTGGAATTCAGTTTCCTCACTTTCCCATGTTTGGTAACATTTAAGAAAACTAGTCAAAAGAAAAACACTTTCCTTGGGTTTCCGGTCAACTCTAAAATTGACTTTCACTTTTGGAAAGTGTTTTCCTCTCATGAATTAAAGGAAAACACTTTCCCTCATCTCCCACTTTCCCTCGTCTGCTAAAATTTCTCTCGTCTGCTCATATTTCATCGTCTCTTTCTCTTCATCACTGAGCTCTGATCCCTCTCGCCTCTCGACTCCCTCTCATCCTCTCGCCTCTGCCAGTCCCTCATCTCATCTCCCTCTCGCCTCTGCCAGTCCCTCATCTCATCTCCCTCTCGCCTCTGGACTCCCAATCACTGATCTCTACTCCCTCTCGCCTCTCGACTCCCTCTCATCAGCAACCCAACACCCTCTAGCAAACATTTCTTTCAAACCTAGCACCCTCTACTTACAAAACCCATCTCATCTCTCACCGTTGTCAAAAAAGCCCAGCTCATCTCGCGCATTTGTGCCTCCTTGACCTCTCGTCTCTCGGCTCTCTCAGTCCGTTCACACAACAAAGGTCGCGTCTTCCCTCTCGGAAAAGGTAAGTCATTTGGGTTTTATTCATTTTAATTAATTAAAATTAATTTTTGAGCTTTATGCCTGCAGTGATTTTGTGGTTGATTGAAGGTGTTGTTTGTGTTTGTGTATTACATTGTTATTGAAAATGGATTGTGGGTTTTGATGATTGTGAAAAACCAACTTGATAGCTCTGTGATTATCTGTTAGATCTGTGATTATAGTATGATTGTGATTCTGAATGTACTAATTTTGTTCATATATTACCACATAGATGTTTGATTTGTAAGTGTAAGAATCCGAGATTCATTCTTTGTAACAAATGCATTGATGATTTTCTAAAACAAGTCAAATTTCTCCTCTCGGTTGTTGCTGGAATTCAATAGTTTTTAGGCTTCTGGTAATTGGATTGAAGCCAATATAAATCATGATAAATGTTAAGGGTGCAAGTGTTACGGATTTAAAAACAGGATTATGTTAAGGGTGCAATTTATTCTGTTGAATAATGAACAGGTTAAAGAAATTTGTTCTCTTTGTTTTCTTTATGTTTATACTATAGTCTTATTTGATCTAATTAGACTATAGAAGGATTAAATTGAAAAAAAAACAAAAGTCAGAGCTCCATTAGAAAATCCCAACATGTTTTAGAACAAAATGATAAATATAAACTCATATATAAACTCACATGACAATGAGTTTAAAAAATCTTGAGCTTCACTCTTCTGGAAGCCTTTTGAACTGTTGAGATTAGAGTTTTTGTCATTTATATTCTGGTTGTTTACACGGTATCTGGCTGCATTGCTTTCTTCTTGTCTTCATCGTATCTGAGGTTAAAGAGAGATTTGTAAACAACTTGCAGTATTTATTTCCAAGCATAACCCATCCTTCCAGCTTGCAGTATTTATAAATGAAAGATTTGTTAACATCAAGCTTTCCGTGTCTTGATATTTTATGATGCTGATGAAAGCATATTTACTGCATGGGAGGCTCAAAGTTATCTCTATATGTTGCATCTCCATATTGATTATGGAGATACAACATATGGAGATAATTTTGATTATGTAGATACAACATTTCTGAAAAAGGATTTGGCATTTTGAAGTTCAAGAACTTGTATAGCTGCTAGCCCAATATGGTCCACAAAATTATTTTGCATGATTCCAAAATATACTTATTATGATTTGTTTTTAGGGCCATGTTATCAATTGATATTTTTTTTCCATTTCTGCCAAGTATTTCCACCAATGAGTGATTTTATTTGTGGGTGAAAATGAAATGATTAACTATCTCACATATATTTCTGTTTCAGAATGCTTGTGAACATGCATGACCTTATGTTTGCTGATAAAATCTGTCTTATCTTCATCTCATTTTTCTTGTTCCCTAGTCAATCGTTTATTAGCAAACATGCTTTCTTGTTTGAAAAATGAGAGTTTAGTTTAATGCTTGAAGAGGTTGAAACAAGAAGCTATTTCATAGTCTACTCCATGTTTCATTAAAACCATGTTTTCACTTTGGTGTTTCAGGCTTCGTGAAAACTCGCCTTTCTGGGCATGGTTTCTTTTGCTATCACAATCTTCAAGGAATATTGTTTCAAACTCGTCCACCTACTTTTCTATTGGCTCACCGTAAAAACATATTTTTGCCGTCTCCTATTTGTCGATCCGATGATGTAATTCTAGAAATCATCATCGCCGCTTTGTATCACTAAGCGAGTGATTTTAGAGTAATCATCACCATCACTTGTGCAGTATCATAGATGCATGATGCCAAATCATATTTACTACCACTTCATTCTTTCATTCTGCTTTGCATTCATTTCCACAATGCTCATTGTCATGTGAGTTTATATATGAGTTTTTCAATTGAAAACAATTCTGGTTGAACCCAGGCCCATATAAGAAAAAAAATGTATACCAATTAGTGATAGGCCCAAGCCCATATAAGAAAAAAAATCAATTTTGCTGGCAAGGAATCTAATGAAATAATGGGAATACATGGGAAGCCTTTATTAACTGTTTGTTATGGAAAATCTAATTTTTAATTGGATGGATGTCAAAACTAAATTGTATGTTGTCACTGCTTTGAACATAATTCATTGTATTGATTGTGAAAATATTTGATATGTTTTTCTTATAATATTGATTTCCTATATGTTTAGGTGTTGTTACTGTAAAACTACACTTTCATGTTATGGATAGTAAAATAATTAATGCGGTATGCATGGGAGCAGTTGTTGCTGTGATAGCTGCAAGGGAATGTTATAAAGAAGAAGAAATAAATAGAATTTATATACCAAGAGAACCACGTATAAATGCAATTGCTCAACGTGAATTCTATATTGACAGCATTTTGAATCGAGGTGATCGACATTGCGTTGAACAAATTTGTATGAAACCTATTGTATTACATAGATTGTGTGATCTTCTCACAAGCCGTAACCTATTACGAGCAACTCAAAATGTGTCTATTAGGGAGCAAGTAATTGTTTTCTTACAAATTGTAGGCCATAACCAAAGATTTAGGGTTGTTAGTGGTAGATATTATAGGTCTGTTGAAACTATCCATCGTTACTTTAGAATTGTCTTAAAAGCAATTCTAAAGTTGTACAAACACCTTATTAAAGATCAGAGGATACAGTTCCAACAGAGATAATGAATAATACAAGATTTTATCCTTATTTTAAGGTATGAACACAATATCAATATTTTAATGAATTGATTAATTACATTAAGAAGAAAAGTTTATAATTTATGTTGTCATGTTTATATAGGATTGTGTGGGAGCAATTGATGGTACCCATGTTCCTGCAAATGTTCCTGTTGAGATTCAAGGAAAGTTTCGAGGACGAAAAGAAGGAACAACACAAAATGTTTTAGCAGCTATAACTTTTGATTTGAAGTTTTTATATGTTTTAGCTGGCTGGGAAGGAAGTGCCCATGATTCACGGGTTTTAGCTGATGCATTATCAAGATCTAATGGTTTTAAAATTCCAGAAGGTATATAATAAAGTACGCATTATATGCATAAACATATCAAATGTCTTACTATATAAAGATAGTAATAGGTTTGTTTTTAAATTGTAGGGAAATATTATCTTGGTGATGCTGGTTACGGTATTCGAAAAGGAGTCATTTCTTCTTTTCGTGGAGTTCGATATCACTTGAATGAGTTTACAGACCGTGCACTAGAAAATGAAAAGGAGCTATTTAATCTTCAACACTCTTAATTGTTCAAAGTTTGATTTCAGACTATGTTTTTTATCATTTAAGTATGTTTAGTTGTTTAATTCGGAGAATTCTATATTTAAGTTTGTAATTTGAACTAATATGTATGTCAATGACTTCGACACTTTATATTTATGCAAGACTATTTATTTCTTCATGTAAGGTATAAATATTTATTTCTTGATGTTTATTTTATAGATATTAAAGGGATAATTGCCTTTACCCAATTTTTTTTTTATCTAAAATACCCATCAAAATATTTTTGTATCTATTTATCTTTTCAAAAATACTTCAAACCAAAAACAAAAACCCAAACATATAACTCACAACATAAACTAATTTGGCTTTCTTAATATGAAAAAACAAATTATTTTAAGTTTTTCAAATTCAATAATTTTTACTTACAAAATATTTAACAAGTTTATTTCTCTATAATATCATATGATATATATTGTAATATTTTATAAAATAAGCTATGTATGAATATATGATATAAAAAAAAATCATCATTATACTTATTTGATTTCATTCTTTTTATTTAAAGTGATTAAATATTTTATATTAAATATTTAATATACATGGGATAAAATTTAAAAATTAATAATTTATTAATAAATTATTTTCCAGTTCATTTTCCATAACACAAACAAACACTGGAAAGTGTTTTCCAGTTCATTTTCCATAACACAAACAAACACTGGAAAGTGTTTTCCATAACACTACCAAACATCGGAATTCACTTTCCCCGGAATTTACTCTCCAAAAAAAATCACTTTCCATCTAACAAACGGGGCTTCATCGTTTTTTTTCCCTTCTAGTAGACAATTTCTTTTTCAAGTTCTCATAAGTTTTTTTTTATTTAACCCAATCCGTTTACTTCATTATTACCTTTTCATTATCTAATAAAATAATATTAATTTATTTGGCTCAATCGAATTCATAAGCCAGGTTGTCTATTTTTTATATTTAAAATACACTTGCATTATCCAAACATTTTTTAACATTTTTTGTTTTGTTGTTCTGCCCACGGTCTAAGGGGAGTCCACCGTCCTGGTTAGTTGCTACAATGCCACTATCAATTGATTTTATAAAAAAATAAATAAAAAGGCACCGAAGGCGAGAATGGACACTTGTAATCTAGTCAAAGCAGTGATTAACAACTTGAGCTTGATGTTTCGACTCTATCTAGACAGCTTGATGATATTACGAATCAACCATCGCATGGTTCTGAAAAGTTATCTTCGAATCAAAACCATGTTGTTAATATTCTTCTGGTTTTAGTATGAAATATTTTGGTTTTAGAATATTTTGATGTACTGTTTTAGAGTTGTATTTATATATATATAATTATATATATATATATGAAAAAATTAAAATATTAATTTAACAAGCATAATTAAAATTCAAGATAAATTAATTTTAAATTATACAATATAAATACAAAGTCAAACAAATATAATCTCAAAATTAGAAACACAATCACAAGTTAATCAAAATAAGGAGGATTTTAAGGCCAGAACGGTACCAAGATGTTCCGGTCAGAATTTGGTAGGTATTTTCATAACATACCAAAATTAAAACTGAGACGAAAACGACGTCGTTTTGTCTCATTTTTTTTAATGACACAAAACGGTATTGACAACCCTGATTAAAACTATCACACGTGTTGATTAGCCAAATATTTTTAAATTATGGTTGAGATAAAATTAAATTTTAACCATGTTTTACAACACTCCTAAGCGTGCTATTAGATTAGTCTAAATGATTTATTTAGTAATACCGTGCAAAATATTTTTTTGAGCTGTTTTTCAATTAAAAATATATATTATAATTTTTCTTAACATTAATATTTCAAAATTATTAAAAATATTCATTTTAATGTATTATTAAATAAAAAATAGTAATTTGAAAAATAGATCGACGGAAGAAACTCTCACGTAAAAAGGCCAAAGCTAATCAGTCAATCATGTTGCCAAAAAAGTCGTCATTGGAGGAAACTCCCTGGAAAGCCATCAATCGGTTGATGCTCCATGTCCAGGCCGCCTCCTTGGAAATCGAACCCCATCTTCAACAGTTTCTCGCGAGTGAGGTCTTCTTATACAGACAGAGAAGTCAATTTTGGGCATGTCACTGGGGAGGTGAGCGAAGTCGCAGATTATTTGGCAAAAACTGACCGCCAATAAAGAACCCAATTGATATTTTGACATTTTAAAAATGTTTTTGAAAAACAAAATGATTTTTTTAGTTTAAATTTTATTATTATTTAACCTCGGCTACAAGCCATCTTCCATGTCTTTACATTCTCGGTGACCTGTTTTTAATATAATCTCGTTAATTGTTATGAAAAAGACTATATCAAACATGATATATTATATCTGTGAAACTAAGGGATGCAGATGAGAGTCTCGACTCCTCTAATATTTAAAAATAATTTAATAAAACTTTTACAACGTGCTTGGAAAACAATTAACTGGGAAAAGAAAGAACAACTTTTACAATGAGTTAGTTTGAGTTTTAACTGCTAAAATCTCATTACTGCAAGCAGCAGGTGTTTCGAGTGTTTTTAAATTACAAGTATTTTTTACTAGGTGTTTGTTTGACATCACGTTTTAAAAGCATTTTAAAAATATATTAATTTTTTTAATTTTATTTTTAAATCATTTTGAAGTGTTGATGTAAAAACTAACAAAAAAAAGATATATATATATATATATATATATATATATATATATATATATATATATATATATTATTTTAATATATTTACAAATGAAAATCCTTTTGAAAATCAGCATAAACCACATTCTAAACACAATTTAAAAATGGAGCAATCAAAACCATTGATTTACTGGCGAGGATTAAAATCAATAATAAAAAAAGGGGCTTGTTTCACAAGGGAAGCTAGTAGTTACCAAAGCAAATGCAGTTAAAGAGGGTCAATCTTGTGATGGTTTGTCTGCAAACTAGAGAGATCACAATGACCTTAACCGGTGTAAATCTTATTTTAATTATTTAATATAACTTTTTACTTGAAGTTATCAAAATAAAAAATAAAAAACTAAATAGGTTAGAGTTGCTATAACTGCAAGCTGCCAGACTTCACCAACCCTGACCACCAAACCAATGTATGTGTAAGGATATGAATAGTTACTGGGTCCTACAGTTTGGTGAAACCGAAGCTGATCACAGAAACTGTACCTGACGACATCTGACACATTGTGATCAGAACTGATTTCATCCACTGACACTGAATCTGATGGTTGTCATCTGCTCCTTGATTTCGAAACATTTTTCTAGTAACCAGGATTCGTGGCATTTGGGGCAGGCCGGCTTTGCTGGGACACATGGCGCCTGCCCAGTTATCCAAGCTCTGCTGGGAGTGTTATATAAATCCTAATGATCGTTTATGTTATTTGAAATGACTTGGGTTAAAAGTACTAAAAAAGGTTATAACTTTTCGAATGTTACAGGTTGTTCTCGTGTTGCTGGGCCACTTTCCAATTTATTCCTTGATTTTGGTGTTTCTTGGCGGATACCACTGTCCCCATCTGATGGCCATTTGTCCAATGAAACCATTTTATATCTCTGTTTATACAAGCGACGTGACATGATATAAAATTTTTGAGATCTGAACGTTCAATTTTGATTTTCTTAGGGTAGAATTTCCTAAAATCCAAAAAAATAATTATATAATTTTTATATCTCTGGACCAGCAGGTATACCGAGCACTGACCTTTGGCAAATGATCAGATCAAGCTGATTTTCCCCGCAAACTAATTAATCAGGGTATCCATCAAGAAGTTGTAACACTATATTTTATAATCGGAATCAAAGATTAACAAGGAGGTGCCTAAAGACGTCGCCAACTGATGGTGGGCCTGGCTGAGGGCAAGTTTTTAATTGGAACAAACCACTGTGGAGATGCATGCTGGTGGTGGATCCACTATACCACCCACAATAATCCAAGATACATAACACCTAATTGTTCTTGTACAAGTTTATATTTAATTTATAGACCCAGAATCCAAAATTGATCGTATACTTTTCTCCCATTTACCAAACCAGAAATCACGATCAGATTAGCAGCATCTACATGACTAAAAGAAAACAGGATGGAAACCTTTTACAAAAAGTTGCTGAAACGAAATTACGAAGAGGGAAGAGAAGACTGTTATTCGAGATACTGAACAATTGAGAGATAATAAAGCAAGAAACAAGTACATCTTAGCTATGAAGCTATATCCTTTTGGAAACGAAAAATTCTTTATCTTGCTGTCCTTTGATCACACGATCTGAGTTAACTTCTATAAACTCCGGCCTTAAACGACAGATCTTGCAAACAATCCTAACAATCCACATCCAATCAAAACTTGCAAACCCACGGCCGGCCGGCTAGCAGCCGAGAAATAATTGTCAATCGGGTACAGGTTCCCGGGTGGACCGGTTACGTAGATAAAAGATGGCGGGGGCGGGGGTGGAGGGCAGTCACCTGATGGTGGCTTCTTTGGAGTCGGTGGTGGATACACTGGTGGAGGAGGTGGCGGGGGGCACAATACCGGTGGGGGTGGTGATGGTGGTGGAGGACTTTGAGTACATGGCGAGCACTTCTCTCCAGCTGGTACAGGCACGGTGGTCTCGTCAAGCTTCCTTGAATCCAAGCCGTGAACGGGCGCCACAACAAAAAGAAATATGCCTAATAGCATCAAAGAGTTGGAAAAACTACTCATTCTTAACAGCATATTGTGGCTAGCTAGAGGTTAGAGAATTGCTAGAGAGATCAATTTGGTGGGTGAATTGAAGGAAAGGGGGTTCTTTATTAGGGTCTTGGTGCATGGAACTGTGATATAGCCAGGCTCAGAAGGTTGTCCGGGAATTTGCTGGTATTTGATTATTAGAAATTAGAAGTGGAGTGAGGATTTTTTTTGTTTTTTTCTTTTACATGGACCGTTTTTTTCTCCTTTGCTAGGGTGTTGCCTTTTTTCATACGGCAACCCCATATATTGCACGTGGATGGTGCAATATTTGGGGCCCACCATTTACACTTTCTATATCGTTTTGATCAATATATTAATCAACGGCTACGGATTCTCATAGTTTCTCCCTGTCATTGTATGAAAATGCGTGTTTCTCTCTCTCTCATGACACGTAGAGTCAATTAAAACTAAATTCAATACTTTTTCCATGTAATTTTCAATATATATATATATATATATATTAAAAAATCAAATCAAACTTTTTCAAGAAAGCAATTTTATTGACTTCCAGATCAAATATATCTTTTAATTTATTATGTGTGTCATAAAGTTGATGGATAATATTAATATACAGTTATCAATAATTGATCAAATTAATCAAAGTTGTAATATAGTACCTTCCAGCCTGTGCAACTTAATCTTTGGAATCCAAGAATCATACGCGTGGCAGCACCATACCATGAGGTGTTGAAAGAAATGTTTTTGATTTAGGTGCTCTCAACCAACGGTCTGCTTATTAAATTAAAAAAAAAAAACACTGGAGTTATCATTCAAAATAATTGATGGTTTCGGGGTCTTTATAATGTATAGCCAGATGAAAACAAACAACATAAGAGAGATTAGATTTCCCTTAATTATTGTCCCTGTTTTAATAATTTATTAATTTACATTATGATTAAGCTAGACAAATAGTCAATTACCATCCAATCGGTCTGTGAATTGGATAAGATATAAACAAATAATTTTTCAGTATAATAAAAACTTGACTCAAATATTAGCATGTGAATCGAGTAGTACGACTTCGAAACCTAAAAAAACAAAAGAATTTCTTCAAATATTATAATCGGTCTGTGATTTGATCAAGAATTGTTTTCATCGTACCCGATTAACAGGGCAACCAGGTAACCGGTCCCAATCAGCTGAGAGTAGGAATAGGAGTAGAGCTAAGGGCACTTTCATCTGTCAAGGAAAAGAGGAGAAAAAAACGAAATCAACCGGTGGCTGTTTAATATTCTTCCCTCCGGGAGACGTTGAAGTAGCCAACGTAATGGTGGTTGAGACGGGCTTGACTTTTCTTAAGCCATATGGCCACCATAATTGATTTTAATTGAGCGATAGAACCCATGACGGTGCAAGCAAACAAGCAAGCCACATCCACGTGTCAATTCAGACCGTTCGATAATCGACAAGGGTTTTGCAACGAAGTAAGAAATGATCTGGATAACTTATAATTTTTTTCATTTTATTGCTTTTCTTTGAGAAAAAAAACCTGTAATTATCTTTGGCTCGCTTGTTAATGACAAAAAAAATCGATTATTTTGCACCTATATTTCTTGAATTCAATTTGGTCCGACATAATCCAGACAAAGTTATTTGTGGGTTTCCTTTTCTTATCTGAAGAAATATAGATTTTAGAAAAAAGAAAAATACATGTTAGCATTTGTTAATTATGAATAAGAAGTTATTGTGATTGACTGAAACCCCAACACAGGGTGCAAAATCAACTGTTTACATAAATATAAGGACTAGACTAGATATTAATTAGTGCAAGTGTAAGAAGAGAAGAAAAGGAAAGTCCAGCTTCGAAGATTGACCGGTCTATTTGGGGCTAACGTCATAGGTTTTAAAATATTTTTATGCTGAAATATATTAAAATGATATATTTTTTTAAAAAAAATATTTTTAACATTCACACATCAAAATGATATAAAAATACCAAAATATATTTATTTAATTTTTTTTTTAAATTTCAGCAAAATACTAATTAAAATGGAGAGCCAAACAGGTTATAGGAAAAGCCCTGTAACAAGGCCACGAGACTCCGAAGTATCAGTCAGCAGACCACGCAAATTCTTATGGTCGTTTAATTTCCAACCATCGTAAAGAGAAATAAACACCGGAAACCAAAATTTGCCCCGCGATTTAAGGAAGAAAATTCATTTTCTTTGACTCTTCTTCCCCTTCTCAATCGTCATTGGTCCAACATTATGCTAAGTCATTGAAACGTAATGTATCATATTTTGAAAAATCCAAAGTGGCGACTATCAAAACATTTTCCCTTTAAAATTAGTAATCATTTCTCTCTAGAGAAAAATAAGTGATAATTTTCAAACAATTCCGACCACCTACAAACCAAATCAATACCTGGAGCTTAACTAACATTTATCATGTCATTACTAATTTGGACGGGGCTTGATGTGGTAATTTTTAGCCCCCAGCAATATATTTTAAACTTTCCTTGATTTTTTTATTTATAAATAAATTATGAGGGGTGTAGCGATATATTGACCTCTTCTAGAAAAGATGCACATCGTCCGAGCACTAGCGGATGTGCCAAGGAAGCAAAGCAAGGAAAATGCGATTGCGTGGACTTGACCCTGAAGAAAACGGGGAATAAAAAAAAGAAAATAAAAAGGACAAAAAGTTGAAGAAAAACGAATCGGAGCACAATCATGGATGAGTGAAAAGGAGGAGAGTAGTTAACACTTAACACTGCCCACCGGCCCATTTGCTCGAAGCATCTTCCATCCCTTTTCTTCTCGTTTTTTCCAGTCAACTTTGCGATCATGCAACCTTAATTTAGATTTAAGCATTCCTTTTTGAACCTTCCTACCTTAAACCTTCTTCTCTATATCAACGTCACTGTTCCATGTCAATCATTGATGCTGTGTCGGTTGAAGACAAAATTGGCTCCCATATTCCACGTCACCGTTTGGGTGCGTCTAGAATTGAGACACGTCGTCTTTTGAGCCTGTAATGAACATCGCTTCAAGGCAAGGGTGTTGAAAAAAACGACTCGTATAGAGTACTTACGTTACATGTATAAACTCATTTAATATTTTAAAATCATATAATATGGATATTATATATGGAAATGGATAAAAAAGTTATAAAATGAGTATTACATGCGGGGTGACAAATTAACATTTATAAAACCCGATCAAAACGACTCAACCTTTATATGCTATATTGATTTTTTTTCATTTTAATTAATTGATTTAGGGTGTATTTGGTATTGTTTTTGCTTTTATAGTTGAGGTTTTTTAAAAAATAATTTCATGTGTTTGGTTACCAAGTTTTTCATATTGATTTTAACTTGCGAAGTTATTTTAAAGGACATACATATACATTGTATTAAAAATCCTAATTTCATAATGTAATGAGTTATTCAAGTAAATTGGATTTTTTTTTATTCTCCCATCAAACTATTTGTAATTCCATTACGAATTAAATCCATATATGAAGGCCTCTGCAATCACTATCTATTTGATAGAGGAACAATATCTGGTAAAATATCATCTGAAATAAAAATAGGATTGCGATGTTAGAGAATAATATAAATCATATTATAAGAGCTCACTTATAAACTTAAGTTTTTAGATAAGATGGTTCCTTAACATGCGAGATAAAATTTATATTATGATAACCTTTTAATACATTTATTTATATTTTAATTAAGTTTTTAGATTTTTATATTATTTAATATTAAAAAATATAATAAATAATAAACCTATATCACTCCCCCCTCTCTCTCCAGGAGCATGAATTGCAACGTCGTGAAGGGTGTTGTTCAGTTTATGATAATCCATCACAAGTTGAGAAGCCATGAAAAGCAGCTCTTTAGTGCTTTTCATCAAACGTCATTTAGTTGATTTTTAAAGGTGAGACCCAACAAAATTTTTGTGATTTTTCATCTTTACCAAACATTAAAATATCAATTTTTTTTCAAATTATCGGTCGGACCACACTACCAAACACCTTCTTAGTTGTTATGCTATGTCTAAATTATTATTTTACATCTTATAATAGATTTTGGATTAATTTATTACATCCAAATCTTAGTTAATTAAACTCAACCTTGAAAAATAACAATATAAACACAAACTTGTGGATATCTATAACATGCATGCATGATAAATTGAATCCAAAACCCACCAGAATAAATGTTTTTGAATAAATTAAATCTATAATCTATAAAATATTAAAAGTTAAATTTGATATAATTATCAATTCAACACAATTATATTAATAAACACAACGCTTATTTATAAAAATTATTGAGGCATTGTTAGGGAAAAAAATGTATTAGTTGTATATACACTTGTAAAATAGTTTATATATTTTAGATATAAATTATAGATCTTTATATTGAAAAAAATATATTAAGAGAGCATGAACTGATTTTCTTTCTTTTTATATTCAGAAAATACTCTTGATATATTGATTTGATGAAGAATGATTCTGACTTCCTCGTTTCAAATTCAATTTAATTTCTATCTTTGTAATACAAAATATAAAAATTGAGAGTAAATTTTCAATCCTTGAAACATGTCTCATATCATTCACCTTTACCTGAAAAAGAAAATACAAAAAGGTAAAGAGAGGAAATAGAGTTCCCGGCTGATTCGACTCCGTATTATTAATCTTGAACTTGCACTCAAAGAAAAATCGCCTTGGAATCCCTGCTTGTAGGCATGCGAGTTAGGTTTATGTTTATAATTCAATCTAACTCGATTTTTAATATTTTATAAACTATAAACCAATTTATTATTTTTTTGTTAGCCTATAGTGGGTAAAATATATTGGAATGGTCTTCGTTTTTTTTCCTGTAATTATTTAACAAATATTATAAGTAATTGTATTACTAATTTTCACGAACCATGTTTAGTTAAAACTAAAATTCAAGCTAAATAATTTATCCAAAAATACATCATAAGATTATCCAGGCTCAATACATGAGCTGAAATGATTAAAATAAAAGAATCAAATGAAAAAAAAAACAATATCATATCAGGTTTTAAGAATCTCAACATCTAAGACAATATTCATTTCTTAGGGTTTTTTTACCCATATATTCTAACATCCACGATATGAGTCGATTTATTTTTACAGCACTACTAGTATGTATACCACTCGTTTTAAAGTACTACACACGCACACACGTGTACTCGTTTTATTAATGAAAAAATGACTGCAAAAAAAGAAAAAAAAGAGGTACGGGATTAAGCCAGGTAGTTCCCATCTGGCGTCGGTGATAGCCCAGTGGAAATGGGCTCATATTACAACGAAACCCATAGCCTCAGACTAGTCCACGTAGGCGTCGTGCATACCCCAACTACATTTTAAACATCTTATACAGTGAACCCAAGCCCATACGGCCCAGACGTCTATCAAAAGTCAAAACACACGACATTGCATAGTTCAAGAAGACCAGCACTGAAAGAGGACTAACAGTAATTCCTTGGAAAATCCAGGCCGCACAAATATACCAACGAAAAAATAAAAAGGATTAATCAAGAAACCAAACCATTCCACCGTCCCCTTCTCCGGTAGCCCCAAGCACCAGTCCAGCAATTCAAGCAAGCAACATCACGGCCATTTCTTTTTCCAAAGGCTATACCAATCCCCACACTGGTATCAAAGTTTATACACGGAACATGAAGAGCACGAGTTCATGTCAACGCAACTCAGAAAATTGTTCGGGATTCGAGAAGAAACAATGCTGATCTCTCAGCCACAGCCATACACTCCCCATCCTGAAAGACTGATATGAGAACTTCCACTGTCCATCTTTCGATTTGCATGATACCTTGCCCTTTTCGAATTTCTAGGTTCTTCAAGAATTGAGGGCGTACAGCACCACGATGAAGTTTCGAACCCTCTAGCCATTTCCAGGAGCATTGCCTGCAGCTCCTCCGTGCTGTAACTCTTTTCCTGTGCGCCATTCATGGAGATGGTATTAAGAAGAGAAGCACGAACAGGCAAAAAATTTCTACAAACAAGATTTCCACAAAACCCAAATGATAAAGATTTCTTTCCCTATCGTTAAACGTCAGTTGATTTTAGAGAGTAGACTTCAATCCTAGCGAAAGGATGTTTCAGAACTGGGTTGTTTTAGCATCCGAGTACGTTAGCATCCTTTCGAGACGGCACGGAGTGCTAGCGGAGAGGCATTAGTTCTTACACAATGGCTTTGACTTCAACACTTCCGAACTCTTTTCCCCCATTTAGATAAACTTTGCACATTCTCTTCCCACCATAATTTTAGCACGTTAGTGATGATGATAAGAAGCAAAATTCTTATCCCATCCTTTTTTCTTCCTCCTAAAAACCAAAACTTTCATGATTTTCCCTGCTCTCAAAAGGAAGATGCTTCTCAAAGCACCAATTTCGTTCACTACAATGATAGCTTATTCTTTATAACAAAATAAATAAATAAAATAAATATGGATTGGTGCCTGATTCATTTAAAGATCTAATTCCTATTAATGCTATACAACGACATAACCAAAATTGTCTTCTACAAAGATGAAATATTTCTTATTACAAGAAAAGGAAAAAAGACAAATGGATTTCTGATTCATGCGAAGATCTGTTTTTTAATGCTCTAAAATATATTTTCACCTTACATTGCAATGGGTTGATCACAAGATTAGGCGAAGAAACTATAAATTTGCAAATTGGGAGACTCAATAGGTAGTAAATAAATAATAAAAATAAAAACATCATATATCAAATTCATACCTGTCTCCTATCCTGGGCCATGAGATTCAACATTTCTTGCACAAAATCAGAAAGGCCCTGACAGACACAAGCAAGCAAACAATAATCAGTCGAAGCGAGCGTTAGTGAAAAAGGAAAACGTATTAGCGAATTAATGCAGTGGATTAACACTAAAAACAAAATTCATTAGACACCCATCACCTACCTCATCTTCTTGGTCTTCTGGGTCATATAATCCTGCATCATACATTGCTCTTTTTCTATGGTCGGATAACACTGTCAAAACGAAACATCAACTAATTAAAGAAGTGAAGAAGTAAAATTTCTCAGCTTAGCATTGTTAGTGGTTAGCCGCTTTCAGAGAAGCTTGACCAATTACCTGCATAGGCTTCTTGAATTCGCTGGAATTTACGGTTGGCTTCACCCAAAATAGAAGGTGTTCTAGTCAGCCTATCAGGATGCCATTGCTGCACCAACAAACAACCTCCCATAAATAATACACCACGCGTCTTCAAAAGAAATATCAAACCAAAATCAATTGATACATACCATAGCAAGCTTGCGATAAGCTCGCTTTATTTCATTAATAGAAGACTCGGAACTAACACCAAGAATGCTGTAATAACAAGGTAACCCTTGCTTCTGATCAGCCCCCATAAAAACTATACGCCAGCTAGCCAAGCTCTCACAATGTATTCAACTCCACCAAAATCTTGGGAGCGCTATGCTTGTGTTTGAAACAAGATGGTGGCTTGAAGAGAACTGGTTTTCGAACACTTATATAAGCAAGGAAACCCTCGCTTCTGATATGTGACATGGAATGTTCGAGAAGGCTGGCCATGAAAAATATCTGGAGTGTGGAAAGTTCGGGAACTAAGATATTAGATACTACACTAATATCCTGGATTTTTTTGGGCTTGGAGGCTTCTCGTGTTCTTTGTCGATTTGTTATGGACAGTGATGATGTGATGGCTACTGGATTGATTTTTGTTTTAATAGAAAGAGAGATCTCAGGTTGTGACACGTTTGTTCTGAAAAATCAGGCTAATGATTGACCTGGCGACTTCTCCGCCTTGCAACGCTTGATTTTTAGCATTCTGAATCTTGAAAAAAAAAAAAACACTAGTTAAAAAAATATTTGAAAAAATAACATATTTAATTGACATATATAAAAATTAACCTAAAATTTAATAAATATTCAAAAATAGAAATAAGATTTAAAATCCAATAATTAAAAGGGTGTTTAAAAATATAATGGAATTGAGTGTGATGGATTTTTTCCCCTAATGCATAACTCATCTAATGCATAAAAAGTCACCATCAAAAACAAGTTTTTATTTATTTTACCTTGTTATATTGGTTCCATCAAAAAATAAATTTTTATTTATTTTACCTTGTTATATTGGTTCCATCAAAAAAATAAATCACACCTTACCACACATTTATATCAAACACACCTTGCGAAACAAAAAGGGAAACAATGCAATGTGATAGAAGAGAGAATTATAGAAAGAAAAGAAAACGAAATAAAGTTGAGTCACTAGAGATACATTAATGCTCTATTTTTTAAACACTTGATACCATTATAAAAAAATTAATTAGATGATTATAATTTCACTTTGAAAAAACATATAACAATATAGTAATTGGTTAGCGGTTTTATTGAAGGTTTTTTTTGGTATAAACCATGTGGTGTCCTAGACGCTGGTCTAGACTAATCTACGTTCGCACCAAGTGGGCCCCGAATGGGTGAAAGTGCTTCCCAAATTGCCGGCTCTATACAAGAGAAGGGATTGAACCCCTGACATCTTTTAAGGGACGAGAGTGCCCTCACCACTCACGTCAGGACTCCTTGGATGGTTTTATTAAGGGTTAATCAAACCTAGAGCACTTTAGTCTCAAATTAAGATAAAAAACACATGACTAATTATGATACTCTTTGATGATTTTTCATGGTGTGATTAAAATTATTTATTCAAGATATTTCTAATGATATCGAGTATGTCAAGATCTCTCTAACAATATCCTAAGTTTGATTGATTAATCACTTGTATTAAAACACTTCAATATGCTTGAATTTTGAATATTTTTGAATGCATTAATCCATATATTTACATAGAGATTGCATCTCTAATCATCCTAATCTGACCAGGCATTTGTCTCTTGAAAATTAAATTCTTCAAGAATTTTCTTTAATCATATTGCATGACACATACACCAAGTCAGGACCATAATTTTAGTTTCAACGGTAGATAAAGTGATAATTAATTTTTTTTTTCGGAGACCATGAAATAAGTCTTGAACTAAGCTTAAAATATATCCATAATTTTTTTTCCTACCATCTTAATCTCCTGCAAAGTCTCTATCAAACTCATCGGGTATACTCATCAAATTGCAATTCTTTATCTGAAACTTCTTTAAACTTTCTTTGATATTTGATTATACTACTTCAAAGACAAAAAAAAATATAACTTTTCAAGATTAAACATATTAAATTCAATCATTATGGACCTTTTAGATTTTCCAAACATGGCCTTATCTTTACAAATATAAATCATATCATCTACACATAGGCATAAGTCCTTCAGCTTCCATTTTAATAAAAAGAGTATGCTAGTTTATATGAATATCTTTTAAATCCTTCTTTTAAGAAATAACCATAAATATAATTATACCAAGCTCATTGAGCTAGTTTTAATCCATATAAAGTCTTTTTAATTTATACATCTTATGTCCATTACCAATTTTCAATAAAGTGAAGGTGATAAAGTGAAGCGAAAATAAGCTTGATCACAGTCGCACCCCAAAAATGAGAGCGCGGCGACTCCTCAGCGAGGCGAGGGATTCAATGTCGGGGGGATTATCTTTATTTATGTGGAAAGAGAGTTGCCACATAGTATTGTGGTTACTAGGAAACCTAAACTGGTATTTCAGAGATTCTAGGATAAGGGACTGGTTGCGTAAAGAGAAAGTTTTAGCACTCCTAGTACGCCCTACCTAAGGTAAGCTGCTTGGTATTTTTGTTTGTCTTATGATTGCTATGATATTTGTTTTTTTTTTTAAAAAAATATATTGTTTAAATGATGATGATATATTATCCCCGCTGAATATTTTGGATATAATTCCCTTTAGAATTTATTTATTCAAACACCGACAGTGAATAATAGCATATCATCCCCGCCGAATATTTCGGATGTTAACCCTTTAGGATTTCTTAATTCAAACACCGATAGTGAATGATAGCATATTATCCCCGCTGAATATTTTGGATATTAATCCTTTTAGAATTTATTTATCCAAATACCAACAGTGAATGATATGAATCATCAAAAAAAGAGTTTTTTTTTATAATTTTTGGAATATTGGCCAATACCCTTTGGAATTTACAAACATGATGTAAGAAATCCATAAAATGTGAGAGATGATTTTTATTTGCAAAATTCATGCTAAAATACATGTTTTCCATAAAATTCCAAGGTAATATGTTTTTTTTGAAACAAAAAGATTTTTTTAAAATATGCTAGTATATTGGTTGTATGCAAGAAAACAACACATTTTTTGTTCTAAATACTTTATTAAAAAACTATATTTTTAATATATTTTTATATATTTTTCTATTATTTTATTTATTATTTATTTATTTACTGGTGGGCTGGACTGTCAGCCCACCAGTTTGAGGTTTGGGCTGCCAGCCCGCACAGGAGCTGGGCTCGCAGCCCGGCTTAACTAAGCTGGGCTGCCAGCCCAGCCTGTCTCTCTTTCAGGCCAGGCTTTTGGCCTAAACGGGTCGAAGCCTGTGCCCTTTAATGGTTGGGCGGGGCACCAAACCCAGCCCGACCCGACCCGACGGGGAGTGAATTAAATTCACTCCCCACATGCAAAAGAAGAAGATGCACAGTGAATTGCTAAATTTTGGAGTTCGATGAATGACTTAATTGTTTATACCGTTGTGTAGAGGACGTTGAGGTGGTTCTTCTAGTCGTGGTGGTGACGAAAATGGTGGCCAGAGTTGTCGTCAGAAGGTGACGGGGTTGTGTGCTGTTGCGGGGGCTGTTCGGCCAATCCTTGCATGAGACTGGGCTGGTGGTCGCCGGAGTAAGGGGAGCTCCTGGTGGTGACAAAATAATGCGTGGTGGCCGGGATGGCTACCGGCGTTGATGAACCGAGAGGGAGAGAGAGAGAACGATGGATGCAGATTTTTAAGAGAGTGAGAGAGAGAGAGAGAGAATGAGCTGAATGAAATAGACGAAGGGGAGCTGTGTGTTGATGATTTTGGTCTATGAATTTTCGTTGTATCTTCGTCTTTCACAAATTTTCAAACTCCTCTCCTTTGTTCTTTTTTTCTTCGTCTACTTCGTTTCTTTGTTTTTCTTCGTCTGCAACCTCTATCTTTTCATCATCTTCCCATTAATTTTCTCCCCCCTGTTCTGTCTCTCTCAAGGTAGTCAAACTCGCGAGTCAACTCGTAAACTCGTACGAGTTTGCGAGTTGGCTCAGCAAACCTGGTTGGACCGGAAGAAAACTCGAATCCGGTCAAACTCGGTCAAACCCATTTAAAATCGGTCTGACTCGTAAAATCGGACCGAATCGGTTCGATTTCACGATTTCAAGACATTCGGCCAGCTTTCATTTTCAGTTTTTCATTCTATCAATTACAACTCAAAATCAAAATTTTCTCTGCTCTTCCAAATCCCCCAAATCATCAGCTCTCACCCCCAAAATCTTCTCCTCTTCTCAGCACAAAATCCCCCAAATCGCCAGTTCTCAGTTCGACAACATAAGAAAGGGATGGAGATAATAAGCACAAGAAAGGGAAGTACATGAGCACGAGGGAGATGACCAGATAAGCACATAAGCAGGAGGAGGGATATGAGCAGATGAGCACAGAGGCAGATTGGGAGCACGAGGAGGGAGATGAGCAGATGAGCACAGAGGCAGAGAGGGAGATGAGCGGCGGCACAAGGGAAAAATATGTTAAGATGAGCGGCTGCATAAGAAAAAGGAAAAAATATGTTAAGGGAATTAGGGTTGTGGGCTTTTGTAATAATAATAATAATAATAATAATAATAATAATAATAATAATAATAATAATAATAATAATAATAATAATAATAAGTTTCTGGAGGGGCCAAAATAGCACTACTTGGTACTTAGTGGAGAGCCTCTTTCACGTTTTTTTTGGGGGACAGGGTTGTGAGTTGTGACTTGTGTGTTATAATAATAATAATAATAATTAAAAAAGTAGGTTTATTAGGGGGTTATAATAACTTGTGTGTTATAATAATAATAATAATAATAATAATAATAATAATATAATTAGAAATGTAGGTTTATTAGGGGGTTATAATTATTATTATTATTATTATTATTATTATTATTATTATTATTATTAATTAGCATAAAAAATAGTTAGCATAAAAAAATAATTTTAAAAAAATCCTATTAATTTAAGACAATAAATAACATTAATTAACTTTAATTACAACTACCATAAAAAATATACAATTACTTGAAAAACATACAATAAGTAGTTCAAATTTCAAATCTCAAATAATGTGGGTCTTTTAATTATATTTAAATTTATTTTTTAAATTTAAATATAATTAAAAATAATAATTTTTGTACGGACATATTCGGGTACGATCTTTCTACGATTTTACGATCCGATCTTACGATCCGATTTTTCGGAACCCTTTCCGATTCGTGTCAAAATCTCGATTTTGACTACCTTGGTCTCTCTCTCTTTTATTCCCCCCCCCCTCTTTTTCTTCTCCTGAAATCGCCATTTTATAGGCATTGTAGAAGTTACCGTTGCAAGCAACGGTGTGAACTCTTTTTTTTGTGGTGACAAGCTTGCCGGTGGCTTGCAGGGGCTGGTCGGCGGCATTGCAAGCATACACTGCATGCTTTTGAAAAATATAATTACAATTTAGTCCCTCAATTTGTAATTGTCCTAATTACAACCCCAATTAGATTTGAAATTATGATTTTGTGCAATTATACCCCCATCAGAATTTCAAATATTAACCTTGACCTTACGTGCCCTTTTACTTTGGTCCTCGATTTCTAATTTGCGCGGTTTAACCCTCAATCATCTATTAAACTCTCAATTTATTCAATTGGGTCCCCAATTTCACATAATTGGCTCGGAAAAAAAATAAATTGGTCTCCGAAAATTCAAATATCACCAATTGAACCCGAATTAAATTTAAGAACTTGATTTCTTATTGACTAAGCCCTTAATAAAAATTAATTTGATCAATTTAAAGTATAATTAAGTCACTAAGCTTAATTAAACCCTTCAATTGGACCTAAATTAATTCTTGAACATAATTACGCTTTCCAACGACTAAATGAAATCGATCCATAAAAATATAATTATATCTTACAACTTAGTTTACACGCAAATTTATCTGATAATAAATTACTTTAGCCTTGGATCTGTGTTTTTCTTCATTTCTAGGCACAAAAGAGGTACAATCGGATTTTCAAAAATATTCAAAATTTCATCTTGATTTTTTTTACCAACACTAGCCCTTTTTATTTTATTTTTTTTGTTATTTTCTGACACGGATCCCAAACAGTCTAAATATGCATTTAATACACGCCCTAACAGAGTGCAGGTCTTTGACAGTGTGAGAAGGCAAAGAACGATTGATGTCATTGAGGTGCCATTGCTATCTTGTGCCTTTTCAATCTCTCTAGACATTTGAAACGAGCTCTTCTTCTCGCAGTGACAATCTCACATTCGCTACTCTTCATTCTCTGGATCCTGGATCTAGAACAGAAAAAACAGATCCATAGATTTTTTTTTGAATAATGCATAGATGTTACAAGCCGACCAGCCAACCCTAGTCAACATTAAAGTCTTCTATTTATATGGAGGGCAGTTCATAATTAATGGGAAGTTCAGGGTGGTATTCGTATTAATTCTAATCAGGGACTCAATTGCAAATTTTTTTTATCTTGTTATCAGTTAATTACATGCATTTAATTAGTAGTTTATTTATGTAGTGGGGAAGTGGGAAGTTATTCTGATATCTGTATTGAACATCTATTTAAGATGTAAAAGAATAGTGAATGAATTATCTATCATATTCAACAAATTGAGAATTCTCAATCGGAGGCCCTGACACCTTGAATAGCCAGAATATTCACCAAATTACAAGTGTTAAATTCTACTAAATTTCTTGGGGTTTAACAAGTGGTATCAGAGCCCCGTTCCTGCGACATGGATGAAGGAACACGATTCACGCAATTATCTGATGCAGTTAAACAACTACAAGAAGTCACTATAACCTTGCAGGAAGAACAATCCAAGCATGGATTGCTTATGGAGGGAATATTACAGCAATTGAACAATATGGTAGTAAGTTATGATAACAACAGAAGGAGTTCTGGGGAAGGCACTTCCCAGAATACAAGGGTTCATGCCAATCCCTTGTTGGAAGGAAATGGAGGAATTCAAGCTCGATCCGTGAGCTTGGAATTCCCTCGTTACGATAAGGGTGACCCTAGTGAATGGATTCTGAAGGCCCAACAATTCTTCAATTACTTTGGGACACTGGAGGACCATAAGATGGAGATTGCATCTTTTCACATGGAAGGGAAGGCGTTAACTTGGTTCTACTGGCTGAAAGAGTCCAGCCCAACATCGTCTTGGAATGAGTTTGTGGAAGCTATTCATATACGATTTGGGCCATCAGCTTATGAAGACCCCATTGGAGCATTCACCAAACTGAAACAGAAGGGAAGTGTTGAAGAATATCAGAGTGAGTTTGAGTTCTTGTCTAACAAGATCAATGGGCTAAATGAGGAGTTTCGTATCAGTACCTTCTTGAGTGGGTTGAAGGACGAACTACGAATTACCGTCACAATGTTCAAGCCCAGCACCTTAGCCGCTGCCTTTGTGCTAGCCCGTCTACAAGAAGAGGAAGTTAACAGGAAACAATATCCCTACCAAAATAGACAAAACCAAATCCAGCCTTATAACCCTACCTTCAAAACCCAACCCAAAACACCAAACCAAAATATTAACCCCAGATTACCACCAACCCAACCAGTCCTTAGATTACTAGCCCCACCAAGACCTGCTCCTGCATTTTAGAAAAAAAATCCTTATCCTGTTAGAAGAATTAGTCCAGAACAGATGCAAGAAAGGAGAGCAAAAGGGCTGTGTTACTTCTGTGATGAGAAATATCAAGCTGGACATAGGTGTAACCGACCCAGGTTATATTTATTAGAAGGAATGGAGTTTGATGAAGAAGAGGAGTTGGAAGAGGAAGAAATCATGAGTCAAACAGAAGACATACCTGTTATGCAGCAAGCTGAGTTGCTAGGTATTTCCTTGCATGCAATTGCAGGTGCACCCTCACCAAAAACAATGAGGTTAGTAGGGAAAATTGACAAATTTTCAGTCATCATTCTCATTGATACTGGAAGTACTCATACTTTTATAGATATAAATGTGATGAGAAGGATTAAATTGGCAGTAGAAAATAGTAACCTATCTGTTCAGGTTGCTAATGGAGATACAATTCCATGCCAAGGGTATTGCAAGACAGTAACAATGGAGATGCAACAATGCAATATTATAACTAATATGTTTGTACTGGGATTAGGGGGATGTGATGTGGTGTTGGGTATGGATTGACTAAGGAGTTTAGGCACCATTAAATGGAACTTTACTGACTTAAGAATGAGTTTCATGTTAGGTGAGAAAGAGTTCACTCTTCAAGGCTTACGGAGACCTAATCAGGTTATTGAAGAAGAGAAAAAAACATAAGCAAAATGAACATGACAGAATGCAGAGGAATATGGCTGCAATTAATGAAGGTTGAAGAACCAGAAAAAACATAACCACTTACCAGTCATACAAGCTATATTACAGCAGTGCAAGACAGTATTTCAGGAGCCTAAAGGGTTGCCACCATCTAGAAGCCATGACCACCAAATACAATTACAAGATGCTGCCAAACCAACAAGTGCAAGACCCTATCGATACCCTTACTACCAAAATGAGGAGATAGAAAGGCCAATAAAGGAGATGTTAAAGGCTGGAATCATCCAACCTAGCCAAAGTCCCTATGCATCACCTGTTTTGCTAGTGAGGAAGGCGGATGGAAGTTGGAGGATGTGCATAGATTATCGAGCCCTCAACAAAGACACAATTAAAGCTAAGTTCCCTATACCTAACATTACTGAGTTACTAGATGAACTTAATGGTGCGAAGTATTTTTCTAAGCTGGATTTGAGGTCAGGATATCATCAAATTAGGATGAGACCTGAAGATGTGTAAAAGACTACCTTTTGCACTCATGAGGGACACTACGAATTCTTAGTGATGCCTTTTGGCCTCACAAATACCCCCAACAACATTCCAAGGGCTAATGAATGACATATTCAGATCCCATCTTAGGAGGTTTGTTCTAGTGTTTTTTTGATGATACTCTTGTATATAGTAAGACAATAGAAGAACATGTGAAACATTTAAATTTTGTCTTGGAAATTTTACTTAATCATCAATTATATGCCAAAGAATCCAAATGTGTGTTTGGATGCCGTGAAGTGGAGTATTTGGGTCACATAATCTCAAAGGAAGGAGTCAAGGCAGACCCCGCAAAGATTTCAGCCATGCTGGAATGGCCTGCACCTAAAAATCCCAAGGCATTAAGGGGTTTTTTGGGCTTGACGGGGTATTATCGAAGGTTTGTGAAGGGGTATGGGAGAATAACAGCTCCTTTTACAACCCTCCTAAAGAAGAGCTCTTTTCAGTGGGATGAGACGGCTACTAAGGCTTTCACTGACCTTAAAACTACCATGGTGACCCCCCTGTTCTTGCCCTACCTAATTTCTCTAAGCCATTTGTGGTGGAGTGTGATGCTTCCAAGAATGCTATAGGTGCTGTCCTAATTCAGGAGGGAAGACCTTTGGCTTACTTTAGCCAAGCACTCAAGGGTAAAAATTTATTTTTATCAACCTATGAAAAGGAGTTTTTGGCTCTAATCTTAGCAGTACAGAAGTGGCGGCACTATTTGCTAGGGTACAAGTTCATTGTGTGAACCGACTAGCAGGCACTCAAGCACCTACTGGAACAGAAGATAGGGACCCCTTTTCAGCAGAGGTGGATTACAAAGCTACTGGGCTTTGACTTTAGTGTGGAATACAGGAGTGGAAAGAGCAATAAAGCAGCTGATGCACTCTCCAGAATGCCAGAACAGCCAGCACAGGAAGGATCACTACAAGGAGAGATCCAAGCAATCAGCCTAATTAAGGGTGCTTGGTGGGAGGCTCTTCATCAAGCCTACAACCAAGACTTGCAGCTGACTCAACTACTTGAACAACACAGGGCAGGGGAACTTGACCCCCTCAAATACCACTACAAGGGAGGATTCCTATTCTATAAAGGAAGGCTCCACTTGGGCACTCTTAAGGAGGAGCAGGAGCAAATCATGACTCACTTCCATATCAACCCTATAGGAGGACATATGGGTTCACAGAAAACCTACAACAGACTTGAGAAAGAGTTTTTCTGGGCAAGTATGAGAAAGGACATCAGACAGTTTATTAAGGAATGCGAAGTTTGCCAACGAAATAAGACGGATAATCTCAGACCAGCAAGGTTGTTATAGCCTTTACAAATACCAAAACACGTGTGGACAGATATTAGCATGGATTTCATAAAAGGGCTACCTATGTCTAAAGGGTACAATGTTATATTCGTGGTGGTGGATCGATTAAGCAAGTACAGTCACTTTATACCTATGGCTCATCCATACACAGCAACAACAGTAGCATGAATTTTTATGGACAACATTTTCAAATTGCATGGCATACCCAACATCATAGTTAGCGACAGAGATGCAGTGTTTACAAGCAAGTTTTGGCAGGAGATTTTTCAGTTAAGTGGAACAAAATTAATGATAAGCACAACATATCACCCACAGACTGACGGACAAACAGAGATAATGAACAAATGGTTAGAAGGGTACCTTCGTTGCTTCATTGGTGATCGGCCGAAGGATTGGGCCAACTGGTTAGCCCTTGCCGAATGGTCCTACAACACTTCAGAACACTCATCCACGGGGTTCACACCCTTTGAGTTAGTCTACGGCCACCCACCTCCTCGTCTGCTACCTTATGAACCGGGAACAACAGCAGTCCAAGTCGTGGATGAAGAACTCAGAAACCGAGAGCTCATCTGGTCCTTAGCCCGTGAAAATTTACAAGAGAGTCAGTCACGGATGAAAATTTATGCAGATCGAAAGAGAACAGAGAGAGAATTTGAAGTGGGGGACTGAGTTTACCTCTGTCTTCGTCCTTACAGGTAGATTACTGTTGTGATGAGGAATAATTTGAAGTTGTCGCCGAGGTACTATGGGTCGTTCTAGATTCTTCAAAAAATGGAGATCGTCGCTTACAAACTAGATCTACCTCAAGATTTGAAGATTTATCCCGTGTTCCACGTCTCATGCTTGAAGAAGAAGGTGGGAGACCAGATCAACATCAACCCACGGCTGCCGTTGATGATGGACAACGGAACCCTAGCTCCTGAGCCTGAACTGATACTGGAGAGGAGGCTTAAGAGAAAGGGAAAAGGAGCTAGAGTGGATCTATTGGTGCAGTGGAAAGGAGTTAGCAAAGAAGATGCTACATGGGTTGATGCCGAGGAGATAAGGCAAGGATACCCCGAGCTCGTGGGCGAGCTTTTCTGAGAAGGGGATTATGTTACAAGCCGACCAGCCAACCCTAGTCAACATTAAAATCTTCTATTTATATGGAGGGAAGTTCGTAATTAATGGGAAGTTCAGGGTGGCATTCGTATTAATTCTAATCAGGGACTCAATTGCAATTTATTTTTATCTTGTTGTTAGTTAATTACATGCATTTAATTAGTAGTTTATTTATGTAGTGGGGAAGTGGGAAGTTATTCTTATATTTGTACTGAACATCTATTTAAGATGTAAAAGAATAGTGAATGAATTATCTATCATATTCAACAAATTGAGAATTCTCAATAGGAGGCCCTGGCACCTTGAATAGCCAAAATATTCACCAAATTACAAGTGTTAAATTCTACTAAATTTCTTGGGGTTTAACAATAGAAGGATCAGTTTTGTAGAAGCAGAGGATTGAATCAATCGATTACCATGTTAGAATTTGTGATGATTTGTAGAGAATAGGAAGAAGAAGAATATTCAGATGATAGGAGAGAGAGAGAGAAGCATAGAGAGAAAGGAAAATTAAATCTGTTACTGTTCTCAACATTATTCATATTTCATGCCTTTCGTATGCTTACAATACCTACTATTTATACATACTACATAATACATATTGCTATACTCTTAACAGTATTTGGTTGCTCATTTTGCCTTCATACGCTTACTTGGATATTTCTATCTATCACTTGAAAATCTATGTGTGCATCAAGAAAACTCCTCTAAAAGATGTTCAAGATATCAAAATAAGGATCATATTCCACACAAGGAAAGTTAGTGTGCCAACCCTTCATCGAGGAGAGATCATATATGGTGGGCCGATGCCACCTTATGGTAAGAACTGGACCTTGCCCAGAAAGATGATCATGCGCACCTTCGTCGTTTTTTTCTTCGGTGCTTTAATATTCATCATTTTATAATAAAGCATTGTGAAATTAAATGATTGAACCAGAGTTTTTGCAAGCTAGGAAATTAGATTCGCTTTTATATAGCTATAGCAGTAACTCTAACAAATATGATTTTGAAAATTATAAACTGTGCTCAAATCTCTTGAATTATTGTTTAAAGTGTAAATAAATTCTTTTTTGCTGGTAGTTCCTTAACAAAGTTGAAGATTTAATTAAATTTCTTCATTTGTTCCACCAAGCTGGATTCAATACACTGTCGTTTTATAAAATGTTGGACACAAACAAGTTGACATGATATGAAAGGAAACACGACAGAGATCTCACCTTCAAGTGTCTTGGTCTTCCATCTTTTTGCTAAAGCTTTCTCTTGATCGAAGCTTCACAAAGCAACTGAGAATGTTCATCGGAGAAGCTTCAAGCCTTTAAATTAGTTGCAATTGCTTACATCGGAGAAGCCTTCAAAACTTAACAAGGGCGTTAAATTCCATGCAAACACTTGCCAAATAAATAGTCCTTTGCTTGTGCCCTCCATTCGTCATGTGTTCGACCTTGAGGTTCTTAAACTTGTATAACTATCGATTTATCATTCTTAGTTTCCCTTTTGGATAAAAAAATGATTTGCTTTTACTTTGCCTTTTTGTACGAACCAATTCCCAAAACGTTTCCCGTGTTGTTCTTAACAACTAAGTTTTTCTCAGAAAAAAAACTAAATAAAAAATAAAATTAACAAAAAGAAACAAGATAAATCGAGTGTTGGGATATGGGTAATTTAAATAACTTTTAGATTTTTCTCATTCAAATCCTTACTTAATGATCAAGAAATTAAATCGTGATAAAAAGAAATGCTTAATTATCTTATTGTTAATTAATTTGTCTAATATTTTTTTTTAAGTTTTTAAACATAGCATGCATGCATATATATATATATATATATATATATGTATGTATGTATGTTTTTGGTATTTATCTATTACCATAATAGAATGGCACAACAAAATAGCACCATTTGTAAGAGCTTCAATTTCAATCATAGGATTGAAGAACTACCATAAAACTAACAAATACAAACAAAAAAATCAATGTAATCTTTATGTCCATAGATCATGGTGGATTTTATCAACAAAATATGCCCTTGTTGTAACCATCAATAAAGAAATATCTTGATATATATTGAGGGAATTACAACGTAAAAGAAAGAATGAAAAGAAAAGGTTTAAAAACACGATTTCGTTATCAGTTAATTTCGTCACTAAATTATGTAATATTTATTTTATAACATAACGAGCAACCCTCCTCTCCCCCTCTCCTTTTTCTTTGTCTACCTCTATTTTTCTTTGTAACAAATAGCACGCCCCTTTTAATTTTTATCATAAATCAACCTTCTATCATAAATTTAGTCACCCCAACACTCAGGTTTGTCAGCATCCCTATTTTGATTCAAGTTTTATTAAGGATTCCCCATTTCAAGTAAAAAAAAAAACTACCTGCTTTTTTATTAGACCTCAATTTAAAAAATGATGAGTTTTTATTGTATAATTATGTTGGATATGTATTTTGTTTAGGTGCTAACTTATTTTATAGATTTATCCCATAAACATTTATTGTATAAATGCATGATTTGTACATGTTATGGTTTGTTTGAAAATTTATAAAATTATATTTTTTAAATTAATGAAATTTATTTTGAATTTGTGACTTATATGTTTTGTGATAAAATAAATAATGGCTTATTCAATTGGCTCATTTTATATTTTATCAATTTAATAATTTTCCTACTTATGGAACAACCTCTTAATGTAATTTTCCCCTTCACAATAATATGTTATTTTTTAAAATTAATTTCAATTAATAAATGACAGTCTCAAGTTTACAAACATTGAAACTGTCATAACCATAACATCAATGGTGAAATTATCGATAGAAATTCTAATATTTCAACAAAGTTAGGTTTCCAAAGATCCTAAATGAAAATCTATGATTGATGGATGGTTCAAAAGGTTTGAAGTTAATATTAACTAAAGTATTTTTTTATTATGTTAATTTGGTTAGTTTATTGATATTAATTAACATTTTTTCTTACAAATTTTAAGTACAAGGAAATTTTTGAATGAGACAGAGCTGACAACGCTAATGCAACACCATTTGTCTAATGCATGATATTTTATTTTGAGTTTCTTCCTTTTAATATAAAGCATTTATCCTTAAATTTTCTCATTGCATATCTTATCTGAGCACCAAAGATGTTTTCATCAACCTTTTATCATTTTGTTTTTTGCACGTTTTCGATATGAAAGTTTATAAGTTAAAAAACCCAATAAAAATGTCATATTATGTTCATTATGGTCTATTTTATAACAACAACAACAACAACAACAATAATAAGAAGAAAAAAGATTTGCAATCAGAGTTTTCAAAATATTTTAAGTTGCAAATTTCTCTAGTTTTATTTTTTTTCTTGTCAAATTCATTATCATTTCTTCAAGTTTTGGTTTTATTCCTAAAAATCCTCTTTGTATTCGCAAATGGACATGTATACCAATCTAGATGCTAAATTCATTAGATCTGATGCTAAATTATCACACTAAAATCTTAAGAGAAATTATTGTAGTAAAGCGAAGTTTATTTTCTCTTATTTGCTTTTGTCTATTTTTTATTATTACCCTAAAAAAATATTCCAAAAATCATTTAATTTTGGAATTCAATTCAATTCCAAAATATCTAAAATTCAAACAGCCTAGTAAGGGATCTAGGGCAATGGTTTAGGGAAACAATATTTTTTATCCGAAACATCGCGAATACCCAAATGAAATAAATACCTAGAAAGTTGAGTTAAACTACCAGTACGGCCATCTTTCCATTAAAAAAAAAAACCCTTCTTTACACGTAAGTATTTAAGAACTTGTATGATGGGTCTCTGTTATCTTTCATTACCATTTTGACTGTCAGCGTGCAGATCGGAGCTTATGTGCCCACTTGGACAACGGCCTTTATTTATTTAAAAAGCTATTTTCTTACACTATGTTTCAAAACAAAATTGAAAAAAAAATTATTTTATTTTTTAGTTTAGATTATTTTTTTGAGGGGTTAGATTATTTTAATATGTTAATGTTAAAAATATTTTTATGGTCATATAATAAAATGAACCAAAACAATTACCTAACGCCCTTCTCATCAGACATATATAAATATAAAAATAAAATATTTCTGAAATATTTTTAAATATCTCATTCATAATTATATCAAGACACTTATTTATCCTAAGCCAGCTTTAATGCAGATTCATTCGGCCGTACCATGCATTTAAAGCTCGTTGGAGATCGTGTAAACTTATTTCTGTCATTTAACTCATGATATTTTTCAAACTTATTATTATCCTGCGGTAGGTTCACCATCTGCCGCAGGTTGATTCCACCTCCTACTGGTCAAATTTCTTCTTTCTCCTTAACTCCATAAATTAATAATCAAAACATTAGACATTCACCATCTACCAAAGCTCGATTCCACTTCCTACTGGTAAGATTTCTCTCCCCCCCCCAACGTACGTGTGCAGGCAGGAATATCAGAGCAAGATCTTATTGAAGCGTAAATTAATAATCGAAACATATAAAATAGAGAGAGTTGTCGGCCATCATCATGTTCAAATCAGATCCTCAAGGTTCTTTTTATATTATCCGCTCAAAGATTACACCTACCATATAAAATAGTACATCGATCCTATGATCTTGCATATAAAAGCACTTCTTTGGATTTATCTAGCTAGGGCCGGGATGATCAGATTAATTAGAGGACCTGAAAACCAAAACTAATTATGGGTATATAGCTTTCGTGCGTGTTTACTATCCACAACACACATATATGGATACAAATCCCGTGTAATATTTGCTAGACTGTTTCTTCATGATCACGGTAGTTTTTGTTGCATCATGTTGGAACAAAGAAATTCTAAGCTAATTAGGGTTTTTAATTAATGAATAGTCCTAACCATGTCTGTGTGTTCAAGGTCGAACAGACAACGAAACAAAGGCTGAAATGCAAAAGACAACTCACCTGGCAAGCATAGCATGGAATACACTAACCCGGTCGTTGACCATTTTTTATAAATCCTACATGTATATTCTTTCTTGCTGATCAGCTGCATGGCTCCATATGGTACTGAACCCACCTGAAAACAGCGCTCGATTCAAATTACTCATTCAAAACAATCGAAAGAGCCATAACAAATCAATCACCTTAATATTATTTAGAAATTAATTAAGCTCTCATAATGACCGCAAGATTCGGAAACTAGATGATATATATAAACAAGACGATGATCGAAAAGAAGTGCATACCTGCGGCGAGGTTTCTTAGGCCGCAAATCCAAGATCATGTAGAGTATTGGCGAAATATGTTATGGCACCAGGTTGAGTTTTATAGAGATAAGAAGCAAGGAATCCGAAGGGTTGAAGCGTGTGAATCGTGTCCTATTGTATACCTGCTTCCTTCGACACGTGAGAAGCTTTGACCAGTGGATGAGACACATTTGTTGGGAAGGATGCATGCGTCCATCAACCTAACTCGATAAAATGATTGAATTATCAACAGTGGTCAAAACTCAAGAGAGGGCAGATAGAAACGAGGATACTTACTAAGCCTAGAATATATAAAACCCACACCCACACCCACGCCCACACCCACACCCACACCCACACCCACACCCACTTGTAGGGTTGAAAAAAGAAGCCAAGCTTGCTTGAAGGAAGCGATCATGGTTAGCTGTGCTCGTGGTGTGATTCTTGAAATGCTGATGGAGGAAAATATTAGAGATTGATATGGCCGTATTTTCATCTACCTTCACGACCCCTTTGCTCAGCATTCTTGCACGTAAAACTTGGAAATTACTAATGCGTATGCTTATTTAACTGAAAAACTTAAATACAAATATGTGATGACACATGAAAAAATACATAAGTATTTTATACAGTGTACTTATCTCTATAAATACTTCTATAATACCTTATAACTTAGATATTCATGCAGTATTTATATAGGATATCTTAGATACTTAATAAAATATTTATTTAAAAAAAATGTATATAAATAAAGTTCCATCCCTCAAGATTTAAGGCTTGTCAAGTCTAAGCGGTTAGAGCTCATCTCTCTAGACTTCAAGTTTAACACAATATAAGTCTAATACAAGACTTAAACAAGGCTTAAGGAACATTTTAACCGAGTTTGATCAAATCGATTTTTCTACCCGAGTTGACTAGGTTTGATGAGTTAACTTATAAAATTGTTATTTTAACCGAGTTTGATCAAATCGATTTTTCTTTCCAAGTTGACTAGGTTTGATGAGTTAACTTATAAAATCATACGATTTGCAAGTCAACTCGCGATTTTAATAACCATGATTATGTGATTGACTATGGACCAAGGTTTACAAAATAAACTACCTTTAATGGTGACTTGTATACACAAATTATGTCACTGTGACTTTGAGGGCTTTGGTGGTAAATAAAAAAGGTAACATTATCCACTATAATTATATTTCTCTACTCTTGCTAGGTTAAGTCTTTCAAATATATATATGTTTGCAAGACTTGGAGGGCTTCACAGATACATGAAAAAACTACATAAGTATTTTATACAATGTACACATCTCCATAAATATTTTTATAAATATCCTATATATTTATATTAAATATATTATAACTTATATATTTATGAGATTACATAACATGTTTATATTAAATATCTTAGATATTTAATAAGATGTTTATCTTTAAAAAGTCTATATAAATAAAGTTTCATCTTTCTAGACTCGACTAAAGCTTATCTCTTTAAGACTCATCTCTCTAGACTTCAGTATAACATGATATAAGACTAATACAAGATTTAAATAAGGTTTAAGGAACATTTAAAGAATACTCATTCTCTCCATCACTTGTATATAAACACTATACTGATTTAATCTTTAGTGTATTTCTCGCTAATATTGTCGAGTCCACCAAGTTCTCTAGGTCTAATTTTATTAACTCATTGAAAGCGCCTCTAATTTTTCTATTGATAAAATTTCTCAAAATTGTCAAGATGTAAATGCATTCATACATATGTGTCCTTGTTTAGAAATCTATATGTATAAAAAAATTATGTATACCTTTCTCTACTCTAGCAACTCTCTAATTATCATATTTAATAGATGTTAGATATGGGTTTTTTCTCGTCCATCTCAACTAAGAGGACTTTGTAACTTAAGATTTAAGTTTCAAGTTGATTGAATCGAACTCTGGAATTCTGAGTTAACTAACCACTTACTCTAAATTTAATTATAAACTTATTCATGTAATTCCAAACTTTACAAAGTTATACAATTATCAACATACTAGTTCAATTGAAGAGGCAATAAAATAACTTCAATATAAAACACATTTAATAATTTAGAAAAGAATTACTTATATTCATAAAGTTTTGATTACATCCATAAATTAGAATTGGTGGATAGTTGGACATCTTCTTGGTTTTTGTTTTGTTTATTGAATTGAAATTGCAAGCCTATTGGTTACAAAAAAAAATAATGCAAGTCTATTTGATTATCACCACAAAGTTATAAGTTGTCATCTATAAGATATTGAATACTAGTTTCAAGTTTGAAAGACCCTAGAAGCTTGATAAAACTACAATGCAGTGATTTAAGTTTGAATTATTGTTGACTTGTCCCCTTTGTATAGTTGTCTTGCTTCTTTTAAATAGCCAATCAATGTCAACTATCAATAATTATGCTATTGCACATGCTCTGTTGCTATTTTATTTCCATAATCTCATACAAAAGTTTTTGTTGACTCTCACATGGTGTATTATAATCACCCAAGTACAAAGACTTTTATAATTGCTCTTACTAATTATTTCTAACACATTAACTATCTATCATGTTTACTTTATATCTTTCAATTTTATTTTATATACCATAAAATTTATGGTATTACAATATGTACAACAATCCTTTTTAAAAGTACACAATAAAAGAGCCTCTACTAATACGATTATTACTTGTGGCGGAGTTTACAAGTAATTAAGATTTATTAGTTGTTGTTACCATGAGTATAAAACTTAATCTAATATAATAGGTCGACTTAGTAATTTGTTGATCATTTGTCTGATTTAAATTGTTGCTCATTTTGAATCACTTTTATTATCAAAATGATATATTTTTTATTTCAAAACTTAAAATAACATTGTTTTGATAAAAAAAAATGTTTGATTTATTTACTTGTAAATTGATTTAGAGTTTATTTAGTAATGATAGCCTTTTAGAGTGATTTTAACTTAAAAATATATCAAAATAATATTTTATCATCAGTACATCAAAATAGTCTGAAAATAAAAAATAATTTAAAGCAAAAAAAACAAAGTTTCTTTAAAAAATATTAAACTTAAAAACAAACAACCTTTTACTCAACTGATGATTCATACATCAATCAAATCTAATACTAGTTTACTTATCTTACATGGAAAAAATTGTGGATATTGGAATTCATGAAAATCAAACACCCGTCAATATGCTGATACATTTAAATATTTCTTTTCATATCAACATCAAGGTTCCATATGACTAGGATATGAAAGTTCAAGTGTTCTTAATTAATATATTAGTTGCGTCTCTTTGGGTATTTAATCTTGTTTGCTAAATATATATATATATGTTTCTCACATCGTCATCTAGGATTTAATTTTTTTTTACTAGGATTAAACCCTTTCAGCGTAAAGATAAAAAAAGAAAAAGAAAAAAAAAAGAGAGAGAGAGAGAGAGGGGGATAAGAAAAAAGAAATCAAACAAGGAGGCTAGAGAAATGTTAACTCTCTATTATGGTAGACATCATTTTCAATGTTGAATCATCTCATCTCAAGCTTGTTCTAACAAGTTATTGTACAACTCTCTGGTAATCTTGATGAGCAAACGAATGAAACTAAACAAAAACGATTCCAATCCTTGGAAAGAAACACTAAAAAAAAAAGGGTAATTACGGGCATAAAACATAATCCTCCGCGGGAGATGATTCACTCTGACTGTAAGGACCAAGGCTGTGATGGCATGGAGAAGGTCCTGAAGGCGGCACCGGACCTCGCGGAAGCATGTAAAAAAAATTTGGATCCTTAATGGGTCTTGTGCATCTTCCTGTGGAGACCAATACTGCCAGGACAGTAACGAAGAGAAGAGAAGCAAATCTCAAGCCCGCCCGTAAAGAAGACATGGCCACTTTTTTCTGTGTTCCTGCTCAATTGCTCTCTCTGGTCGGCTACTTCTGCTGTCTTATAAATTGAAGAAAAAAAATGCATAATAGAGAGAAATTTAGAGAGGAGGAGATAGCGGGCGAATTAGAATGCCGTTTTTGTTGGACTAGAAGGGATGGTTGGAATGTTAATCAATTCGAAAGTGAAGAAATTAAGGGCAGAGTGGGCTATATATAATTTGCATCTTTGAATATTACCTGGTTAAGTGCAAGTCATAAGTCGAAACCAAAGCACTAGCAGCCATTTTAGAAACAATGGGATCTTCTGATATTCCGTAGCTTTCATGTTTACTTGTATACCGTTTTATGATGTGCAGGAGTGCTTTTCAAAGTTAGCTTTTCACCCCAAGTATATATTTTGAAAAAAGAGAGTAGAAATTGAATATATTTATATGATGTGTTTCGCTGCAGGAGTGTTGGGATCTCTTAATTTCAATATTGTCTTGATCGTGATAACTACATCATCAACCCGTGAACCTCGTGTCCCTCGCATGGATGGCTCTGATCAATTCCATGGCGCCCACTTCAGCTAGATTATGATTAGTTTGGTATTTTAACCACTTTGAGTGAGTGATTTTCTTCATCCAGCTTGGTCGGTTGCATATGTTTCGGAAGAAACTCCTTCGAATGTTGTAATTAAGCCACCACTCCTCATCGTGAACTGAAAGCATGTGGTGCCACTTTTAACTATCACATGGCTAATGCTCTAGCAGAGGGCTCTACCTATTGCATGGGAATACAGGTTGAAGGGTGAAAGGCTTTTCAATATTGAAAACCTTATATTTATTTGGAAAATGTGCAGAACTACCCTGTGATTTACGCAAAATGATCTTAAACATGTCTGCAAAACAATTTTAAAATGAATCTGTATCTTCTCAAAACAACAAGGTTAGGAGAGATACCTTCTCTATCCCACCTATTCCCTGATAAACTTTAGAATAGTCAGTAAGAAAAGAAAAGGACTGTTTTTTATTACTCTAGAAAGAAAATGACCCAGGGTAACTACTAAAAAAATTACATGGTTAAAAAATAATAATAATAATAATAATTAAATCTTGATTAAAATAACTAAATTTTATAAACCCTTAGAAATCAACAAACTAAGCCCCGAGTAGAAAAAAATAAATAGTTCAAGGACTTACTTTTAAGTCAAGTTGACAATTCAGCTAAAAGAGAAGGTAAAGGGTGAATATCATAACCATATTATGGAACTGCAAAATTTCTCTTTCCAAATGTGCTTGAATGTGAAGGGTGAATGCTATTCATGTATTTTTATTTTTTTTGGAAAAATAAGTGCCCAAATAGTGCTAAATTTTATGTAGCAGATGAGCGAAAAAGCAACTCTGACTAAGATTTCTTTATTTCCTAGAATTTGGAAATAAAACCAAGTAATATGGTTTAGTTACTTGCATCATCATCATTAATTTAACAAGGATCTGTGGTTGTATTAGAGTACGTAACAAGAGATGGAAATCATCAAAATGTTTTGTAGCCTGTCTGAATCCAAGTGTTATGGGTTGGAAGAGTTGGAGGACAGTGGTGGTCAATGCAAATGGCCCAGAAACTCTAAAACAGATGATTTTGTGGTAAGAATCACTTTACTCATGCTGTTACTGCTGCATGTTTCAAATTGCAGGTTATATATTGTTAACATGACCACATGCTGTTTCAGATGGATGTAGGAAGAGAACATCTGAACATGGTTGCTAATGTTTTGTAATGGATATTAATGTAGATCAAATGAAGTGTTTTTGGTCCCATGGTTGGGTTACAGAACAGGGGATAACTACTCCCCTTTCCCTTAATCTTTCTCCTTGAATTGTACGTGGGATTTGATACCAGATCTCTCGACACCATGACAATGGATTTACCTCTGGTTGATAAGTGGGCGGTATGGTCCACTTCCTCGTGCTCCATAGTAATAATCTTTCCATTTGCATTGTGTATAGATTTTTCTTGACTTGTAACATTCTCTTGTCATAGGTGCTAATTGTTGGTGGTGGAGGTCAGAATCACATAATGGGTTTATTTGATACGGTTAGGACAAAAGATAATCATATGTCAATTGCTGGAGGTATCATAAACACCGTCAAATCTATTGATTGGTATCTAGAGCAATGAAACCTTCAGATGGAGGTTGAGGTAGTTTTTCACATTTTAAATTCTTCTAGCAGATTTTAAAGAATCAGAAATAGTATGGTAGTGAGTGGAAATTAATCTGCAAAACATTTTGTGTGTGTGTGTGTGTTCCTTGCTGATCTTGATTTTTTTCCCAGAGGTCGAGACTACGACTCTTGTGGAAGTATACAAAGCTAGATAATATGGTTATGCCACTGCCAAATGGGGATGTTGAGGAAGCATTTACTACCAGCTATGCTTTATTTTCCTACTCAATTCGTGGTATTTTAGTTTAATCTGAGGAATATCGATCATGTCTAATTTGGGGGGCACTTCTATTAAATTTGACATGTCTGGCTTGTGAGGACACAACTCTTGTGTCTATCTTTGTTCAACAGTCATGTAGAAATCTGTGCAAAACTTGCCATCATTCACGTGATAGATATACATGACTGTGAGGCTTTTGTGTACTTTTGTCGATAAATTAGCATCTGGTTATAATCTTTGTGCTTTTTATGGTCACCATGAACGATCAAGTACGCTATATTTATATAACTAGACAATATAAATTCAGAGATGCTCACATATATAGTTGTCTCATGAACGGGATTTCAGGAACTGCTATCTAGAAGTCTTTATCTGTGTGAAACAATACTCTTTTTCATGTTCTGCAACCAAAATACAGTTCATCATGATGTTCTCTATGGAAATGCTTGATTTCTGATCCCCTGAATAGACAGAATATAGCGGTTGCGATTGAATAAAAATATGTATTCAAACTGAATAGATACCTTTTCATCCCCGTTCTGCATTTTCTTAAATAAAATAACCCGTAAAGCAACATGAAACTTGTCATCTGAAATGTTCAGCAAGTCTAGTTTTCATCTCTAGAATTTGACTTTCTTTTCTCTTACACTTATCAGAGCCTTTGCCTCGCTGTCTAGGATCTACTTCTGTTGGAAAAAATCAAAGATTCAAAAGTCAATTCAAACAATTACTGTTTGAATTCAATTCTGGAAAACTGGCCGAATGAAGAACACAACAAGAACACAAAGAACAGAGGAATGAGCAGAATTGGAAGAGAGGGGACTGCTATCCCTCTCCTTTGTTTATAGCAAAATTGAAGTGTTACAATCAAATAAGAACTCTAGCTATTACACTTCCTTGTTATATAATCTAATTTAAACTAAAAGACTAAGACTTAAACTAAAATACTGAAACTGGAATTGATCAACATGATCTTATTTAAGAAAAGAAAAACACTAATAGAGATTTAGTCTAATCCTAACACTAAAAAATAGTCTTGGAAGCAATCTTCAATTTTCAACAACTTCATCATCTTGTGGTGCCAATCTCTCTTGTTTATCCTGCCTTTGCAAATCTATTTAACTGTGTATTGCCATGTTATCTTCAACACTTTGCTATGTTCCCAACTGTGATATACTCCATTATTTGACCTTAACATTTGTCATGCATACAAGTTTCATATTTATTTACATGGGATATGGAGCTTATTTTGCTTCTTGTTGAGGCTAACACTGATAAAACTGTTTTGTCCAGGATATGAAAGGAAAAGGCCGCCCCCAGCCCCATGTTGCAGCAGAAGATCCTCGCTTCATGAATGATGACACAGTCTTGTTTCACTAATCTACTCTGCCGATAAGAAACTTGTCATACCTACCTGCATCATGGCTATCGTTGAGAGTTTTTCTTATGGTTTCCTTGTGGGAAATGCACTTGATTATCTGTGATTCCATTAACACCTTTTCTAGCTGAATGAAGTCAGGTGCAAAGAAGTCAGAGGATTTTTTAGAGAATTGCCTTCAATGATTAGCCAATCTCTGTTCAGCTGGGTCTCTTTTCTCGACAGGACATGTCTGGCGTTGACACTTTTATTAGAGTATTATGCAGACAGATGAGTTTAGAATGCCGTAAAACTCTGATATTGCTAGATTTGATTAGTTAATTAAACCCAAATTGAATGGTTTCATTCAGATTTAACTTCGTTTCAAGGATTCCAAGATTTTGAGTGTGATCGAAGATGTCAACTTCCAGATACCAGCCTGTCTTAATCAACGCCGTGTCCGTGTATTTATGTAATCCCATTTACCGCAACTTCATCGCGGGACCTAGGCTGAAATCTGAGCCATTTTTACAAGTTCCCTTCTTTTTCTTCTTTTACTGTTCTTTTTCATCTAGTGGGGTGTCATTTTCACAGGTCAACAACTATAACACCATCAAACCCAACCTAATTTTCATTGCAGCTCCCAATCTCTTACACATTCATCCCGAAGACGTAGATTATTCATACAAATAACATCCATGCCGCCGAATACTTGATCAAGTTTAATTGGTACAAGTCCTTTTTATTTTTAATCTGGTAAGGTCGTAAGGTTACAAAACAATCTTCTTGATCTCCCATCGACACCCCCAGAAGGACAATTCATCATAAATTTAAAATCCGAAAATAAGACTAATACTAAATATATCCCAATGACCCATATCATTATGTGCAAGATTCATAATGCTTCGTCAATCAAAGAAAAAAAAGTAAGGAAAATACAACTGCCATTGCTATGAATTGTCATGATGAACCAAAGTTTTCACATAGCAAAACATTGCTTCTTAGAAGTTAAAAGATTTTGCTGAGATTTGAAACGGTGCACTTAGTGGGCCCTGCTACTATGCGGGTTTCACAGCCATTACATTTTCTTCGTCATCTTTTCGTTTCTTCTTCTTCTTCTTGCATTCAAGGAACAGAGCAAATAGGGTCGGCGTGTCCCTTCATTAGCTAGAAAGGCGGAACAGGGCCACTCTCATTCTCGGACACAGTAGGGCATGGATTTTGAAGGAGACCACATTACCCCTGCAAACCATAGCTGTTGGAAACTTGGAATTATCTTAAAAGTACTTCTCTGATTTGAGATATTCTATCCTTGAACACTTTTAACTTCTATCCAAGGTGAAATTATAACCTAAACTGTAACTGCAAAAGCTGATGTGATGAAACCTTAACTTTTAAAAATGTATTTTGGGAGTTGAGTAGATAAAATTTTATTTATTCTGCATCAAACCTCTCAAAACGTCTCTTAAAACCACTTAGCCTCGTTTGTTTACTTGGAAAATGATTTTTTAGAAAGTAAATTCAAGAAAGTGAATTCTTAAAAGTAAATTCCTGGAAAGTGAATTTCGATGTTTGGCGATGTTATGGAAAATGAACCGGAAAATACTTTTCATTATTTGTTTGTGTTATGGAAAATGAACTGAAAAATAATTTATTAATAAATTAATTTTTTTTCAAGTTTATTAAAATAACGAGGAACAAATCTTACAAATTAAAAAGTTGAATGAGAATGAAACTGAAAAAAATATAATTTCATAAATTATCTAAAATAAAATAAATAAAGATCAAAATAATAGAGATCAAATCTAAAAAATTAAAAAAAAATGAAAGGTGAATAAATTAAAATAATAATAATTAATATTTCAAATAAAATAAGTAACAATAAAAAAAATGAGGACCAAATTTGATAGATAAAAAAATTCAATAAAAAAATGATAAGAAAAAAGCAAATAGCAATTATAAAAATAAGAATCAAAATTAATATAAAAAATAATTTTAAGAGATGGAATTGAAAAATAAATATTCAAAATTATATATAGCAATCAAAAGTTTGAGGATCAAATTTGATATAATCAACAAATAATGATATTTCTAAATTTTTCACAACTTTCCAAAAATATTTTCCGTACAAATTTTCCGGAAAACACTTTCCGAAAACCAAGTCAAATTCTTCTTTGACTGGAAAGTGTTTTAGATGACCGAAAGTGCTTTCGTTAACCAACTTTCCGAAGACAAACAAACACAAGAAAGTTTGGAAAGTGGTTTTCTGAATTTATTTTCCGGAAAACAAACACAGTTTTAAAGACAAAAGTTGTCGAAATGCAAAACACAAACTTTAGTTTTGTTATTGACTTTCAAAATGTTTGTTAAACTATTTTGTTTTTACTAAAATGAAATCACATTGATTTTTTTAGATAATTTCAATATAATGATATAAAAAATAAGAAACTATTTTTATATATTTTAAATTAAAAATTATATTTACAATAACCCATTAACAGACTCATCTACAATTGATTTTTTGTTTCTGACTAATTTAACGCAATTTGAAATCCGATGGAAAAATGGCTTCAGCGTGCTACTCCTTCCACCCAAGCTCGCCAGCAGTCAGCATTGAAAACGACTCCTTCTTGGATAATAATTCAACTAATTATATCTAGCAAAAGAGATTTGTCCTAACCTTTTTTTATTTACATTATTCTTTCTGGTCTTGATCAATCCTCGTTCTCCTCTCCAATGAAGCTTTCGTTGAATAGTCCATGGCTTCATCTCAGGTGTAGGGTAGGGTAGGGTAGGGTAGGGTAGGGTAGGGTAGGGTTGAACAGCCAATGGAAATGTCAATTATATAGCATAAAATATTTTTCAACTACTCTTTCATTTCTAAAGTTGACAACTTCATATCTCCAGAGGGGCTCGAATTGACGGCTAGCAAAGCAGCTATCTTGAATAGCTAGTTGTTTTTGTTGAGTCTTTAATATTTAGTTTATTAGAAATTGCACTTAGTGATTTTAAGCTATGAATGTTTTTGTTGGATTTTTTTCACTAAGAAAATAGTGTTGTTTATAGAATATGATTTATATTATTTTTTAATATATTTTTTTAAATGAAAATTTTTAAGGTTTGAATCCTGGATTTATATTAAGTAATACTTGATTTTTATTAAATAGAATATCAACGATGAAATTTAAATTAGTAATCGCTTATATATATAATAATTTGTTCGGTATTGAAATAATGAATGGTTTTCAAAATATTTTTATTTTAAAATATATTAAAATAACTTATTTCATTTATATTTAACAATATCATACTAAAACAATCCAAAAATATAATTTAAAATAATACATAAAAGAGTATTTTAGTTCAAAAAGACGCAAAAATAAACTCTCTCGATATTATCATCGTTACCACTTGACTATGCGTATAAATGTCCCCGTCAGAATGGCCAGCGCATCCTAATCAAAACTATCAGGGAGTCAGCATCAACCGTCTGTCAAACATGCAGAACACTTTTGTCGCCATGAACATCTCGTTTTCTTTTCATTGGATGGACGATATTATTGGTTTTTGTTTTTAAAAATGTTTTCTTTTTATAAATATATTAAAATAATCTTTTGTTAATTTGTTTTACTCTACCATCCACTAGATCAACACTAATCTTTAAAACTAAGTTAACTGGTAATCCCTTGATTATTCTTTTCACCTACAAAGCAAAACGTAGTTAAATGAGATGGATATTGATTTATTACCACTCACCCCTGTTTCTAAAACCCACCGTGGCCTGAGAGACTTGTTGAGGTGGCTGGCCGGCGAAGATCTCTCTCTCTCTCTCCCCTTCTCAGGGAAGCATACACGGGTATACAAAAGATTATAGGGTCCTGCCCTCGTCTATTCAGAGTCAAAAACTTCGGGTTGCGCCCTGCATAGCTATCGTGCCCCGCTACCGTAGCTTGTCAGTAGGGTACCTCACAGCTGTGGGCTCATTTGTAGCATATTTTTTTTCGTAGGTATAAATGAGGCGGGGGGATTAATTGTTCTCCGTCACAGTGAATTAATATTTTTAATGGTTGTTAAAATTAAAATCTACAGTGGATGAAGAAAGGTAAACGAGAGATCACGATAACCTGAAGGGTTTCAGAGAATGAAAAGATTTGACAGCAACTAATGGATTAAGCGATCGTACCACTAACTTTTGAAGACCACTTGAAAGCTAAGTTATTAATTAGTTTCTGTTCTGTTTAAAAAATTGAGTAAAACGATATCGTTTTTATTTCGGTTTTAATTCCAGTTTGTTCTGGAAATTTTGGTCGAAATGCCTTGGTTATGTTCAAGATTCAAAATTAATTTTTTTTATTTTTTAAAAATTATTTTTGACATTTATATATTAAAATAATTTAAAAACACCAAAATGTTTTAAATAAAAAAAGAACTCAAATTTTAATTATGCTTGTTAAATTAATATTTTTTTCATGTATATATACATATAAAATTAATTATATAAGAATAATGACTGACAATCAAACGACACACCGTAACATTCCAAAACCGGAACATTCTGTTTCAATCAAAAATCAAAACAACATTTAACCGAAACAGCAAAAAACAACGATTAGAATAATATTGAAAACTATGGGAGCGCTTTAACTTTCATAAACCGACCATGTACACGTCCATATCCCATCTAGCAAACACATCTCTATTTCCATGCAGCGTACCATCCCTTGTCACCTCCTTGCTAGTTCCATGAACATGATCGAGTTTAGGTTCGTTAGTTGCCGAAATATTCGAAATGCTCAGTAATAACAGTTAAAATAATAAGATCAAGTAATTTTATTTTATCTTAGTTTAAAATTTGATTTATTCTAGATTTTTCGATCAAATACAAGTTGTGATGTAAGTTTGCTTTAGTAAAATAATATTTTTTTAAATAATAAATAATTTTATAATATCAATCATATTTCTTAATCGGACCATTAGATTGAGATGAAAATTTACAAGAAGTTTCTTGATATATTTGTATATATTATGTTAAACTTTTAGAGCAATCAGAGAATATAATGACCTTATATGCTCATAATTTTGTTTAGAAAATCATTTTATTATGTTTTTTTATATTAAATTGCACAATATATTAAATTGCACAACTCTAAATAATTTTATTTTTTAATATGAATTAATGTATTTAATTATATATAAAAATAATATAACCTCATCAAAACACTTTAAAATCAAAATATTTTATTTTAAATCGAAAAATAAAAATCAATCGAAATAAAAAATAAATTGATAATTGGATTGAGATATCCACCGACTCTTTGCGAAAAGATTGAGATTGGTAAGAATAAGAAAAGATGAGATCATTTGAACTTGCATCACAAAATACTATTAATTGAAATTAGTTTTTTTCATTTAATATCACTTCATAATTTGTTAAAGTTATTTTAATTTTATAACTCGGGTGCTTAGAGGGTTAATAAATATATATATATATATATATATATATATATATATATATATATATATATATATATTAGCTGATATTTTTCAAAAATGACCATGACAAGACAATGCGCATCACTTCATTAAGGTAATCCACTCGACAATATTTGTTTTGTTGACGAAAACAATGGCAATGCATGACGTGTTTCCTAGAAGGAATCTTTGAAACGAGGGAACATTTTGCAAGATATGGGATTCAATACCATCGAGGGACACTTGGCTCGAAAACATTGGTTGCGCTATTGAAAACATTGCAGCCATTTAAACTTAAATTATTATTTTTTCCATGATATATTTTGGTAAGAAATACAAAACCATTGATAAAGACGTGCACTACAGAGCTAGTTAGCTTTTTGGCTTATAAGGCTAATCATGTTCTTTATTAATCCTGAAAGTCCATGTGGGTCATGTCATGTACATATGTCTATTAATAATGCTATCAGCTTAATTTAGATTAGAGAGGGAAAAACAGGGCTTACAGTAAATCTAGGCTAAGAGCAGCCAGGCCTTTCAAAATCTTAGTGCAGAGGTAAAGCAGAGGTGGGCCCTTCGTACCCCGAATTTGACGAGCATTTTTTTTTATTAAAAGGCAAAGTGGCCGTGGATTCTAATAAAATAAAATGAAAATCCAAAAGTAATCCAACAAAACATAGCATAAGCCTCACATGGAGATGAGTCATGGATGATGATGATGATAGAGAATTCTCTATAGGGGGCGGCTTGTTTTCTACCTGACCATCCCATCAACGGCTGTTCTTGCGTGGAGATGATTCAGCTTCTTCCTGCGCCACTGGATTGCATCAACAGCAATGGCTATGAAATTCCACTTGGTGGGGGTCACGCGCCTAGAAGCCGAAGAAAAAGCTTGAAATAATTTTCGTCATGGATCAAAGACGACTTCAACAAACAGCAGGATAAAGCACATGAAAAGGGAAAAAAATGTGGGAAAAAGCTTCCCCTTCGGCAGCAGCACACGCATCTTTCAAAAATATATATATTATTTCAATATAAACAATAAATAAAATGAATTTTATTTTCTTTTCTAAATTTGGTATTATCGGAAGAATTTCTAAGGGGAGGAAAGTGTTAATTGACTTCAAATTATAAGAGAAGAATAGTGGATCGTCATTCAAGCTTGCCAAGCCACCTTACCTGTAAATGTTGTATGTTGCCATCTCATAATACCATTTTCTTTCTTTAAAGTCAGAATTCGGGCATTAAATCAACGTGTTAAGTTGGTGGCAGGTGGAATATATAGATTCGTGGTATACCAAATTGATAATTTTTTCCAATCAAATGCTGAGTCAGGACATGTACAAGTCGAGTGATTTATTAGGCCTGCCCCTTTCAAGCTCAATCACATGTTAAACTTGTTTTTTTAGCTTTGAGTTAATTTAGGCTTCATAATTACTCTAATAAGTCAAAAATACTATATTCTAATCATATATATATTTTTTATTATAGCAAATCATTTATATTTTACTTATATTCTATCCCCTTCTTTTTATATAAAAAAGGATTAACTATAAAACAAAACATGGAGAATCCCTCGTAAAAAGGGTTTGAAATATAGATTATTCACTCATGTTTGTTGTTAACTTTTGTCTTGAATGTGATTGTATTTTAAAAAAAAATTATTTGCCGATGAATCAGAAATTTATCAAACTCACTAATAAAAATCTTTTATTCAATGTAGTTTTTCTTTTTATAATTTAATTTTAATTTTATTCTTTTAAGCTGTCATGTGTAAAATTTAACAAGAAAAAAGCTTTTATAGCTTGTGAAATGGCAGTGCGTTTTGATATTCTATAGGTGCAATTGAGTTATTTTGCAGAAATCAACTCTTGTTTAACAGCCACGGTTCGTAGGATTTCCATCAAACTTGAAAGCATTACAATTAGTTTCATGCCAATTTCATTAACTGCTTCAAAATACTTTCCCAACATATATTGAACAAATCGAAGCAATTGGTATGAGGGGAGGTTTTGTCGATGTTGTTGTGGGGGTCCCACAGTTATAAAAACTGTGATTGGACCCTAACCAAACATTTGGTTTGTAGTTACGCTCAACCACAAAAGTTATCATAGAGCTAAACATCTAATTAATAACAGTACGAGTCCGAGAATATAGTTGTTATTGTTTTTGAAAATATTATTATTTAAAAATATATCAAAATAATATTTTTTATTTTTTAAAAATTATTTTTGACATCATCAACGCATGAAACACTATTTTTTTAATTAAAATAAAAAATAGTATATATTTTTTAAAACAAATTATTTGAAAATGTTTTTGGAACAGAATGATAAACAAGTCCATCTAGCCTCGTTTGTAGTTCTAGAGATACTCCATCGAGCCTCGTTTGTAGTTCTAGAGATAGCATTTGACATTCATATTTTGTTCCGACAAAAAACATTTGAGTTTTAGTGCTGTAAGAGCTAAAATAATATGTTTTATATTTATTTAAAATCTTACATATTATTATTATTATTACCTACCGTTGCTTCAGACTCAGTGACACTATGGACTGGACATTTTTCGTTCGTGCGTCGCACGAGTTTATCCACCTTTTTTTTTTCCTCTGATGAACAGTGTAGCAACGATTTTCCGGTAATAAGACAAAATAACGTTTTCGGTTGAGGGTTACGATTGTAATTGCACGCGTATGGATCAGTCCGTCAGAACCTTTTTTTTATTTTTTAAAATGTGTTATGACGTCCGTAGCCCCCAAGAAGACAAAATCCATGAATTAGCATCAAGGGTGGTTTAGTAATTGACTCAGACGTTGCTGTTTCCTTGCGTCAGCGCTGTTAGGAAATCGATGCAGGCAGCGTCGTCTCGCTTTTGTCCCGCGATCACTTCGAGCGGCACATGCGGCGATGCAAATTTTTCTCGCCACGGTGTAAACGATTCGCAACCCTTTTCTGAATCTCATGGAGTGACGCGTGCTGTGAGATGATCGATGTAGAGGCTCATATAGTCGATTGAACGGTTATGCCCTCTTTTCTCTTTCCTCAGCGCTAGATTCAACTTCAGTCCCCCCCGGTTTTGTGTAGATGCATTTTAGTCCCCTGGCTTTTGTTTGATTTCCGTAATAGAAGTTTCGAATTCTTTCAATTGCATCATTTCATTCCAACTGATATATATGTAGTTTGCATGTCAGTCCTTCTTCTTTGAATTTTTTGGTTTTCTATTAGATCCCTTAATCTGTTTAGTGCAACAAGTTGTATTCTTTTCAATTTTGTCCCTTCATGTCAAATTCATTATATATTGCACTTTAATTTCAGTCCCTCTTCTTTTAATTTTTTTTTCTTTGAAATCTTTTAATATTTTTGGTACAAAAATATGAATTGTTGTCAAATTAATCCATCACTTTAAATCAATCATATCTTTTATTTTTATTTTGTGCCTTATGTTTTTAATTGTTCTTTTGGAATTTATTTCCTTTATTATTATTTATATATTTATGCATTATTCCCTATTACTGTACAAGTTCATGTATATATTTTTCTGTAATTTGGTTCTAAATATTTCTTTTATCTTTTCTTTTGTTGGGGTTTCTTTTTATTTAGTCTTCAAATTTTATTCTTGGTAGTAATGATTTTCAAATTAATTTTTTTAAATCACAAATATTTTTTTGAATATTAATAATAATAATAATTAAAAAATTTGAATAATAATAATAATTTATTTGTTTGAATATTTGTTGAATATTATCGTCTAATAATAAAAAATATTGAAAGTGTGTAAAATTAATTATATATTTGTATATTTATGTCAAATTAAAGCATGTTAAACTGCTTATATATTTGAATATTTATTTAATATTATAGTCTAAAAATATATACAGAGAGGAAAAAAAAGACCATGGATTATTTTGAAGAAAAACAATTTATATCGGTATTCTTAAATACATTTAGTATAATAATATGATGAATAAATTTTATAAAATAAAAATAAATTTGCTCCAAATTTTTATTTTCTGCTTTTTGTTCAAGTTTATTTCAGAATTTTTTCCGAGTATTTTGATTGTTAATATTGCAGATCTAATATTATTGAGAACAATATACAGCTCAAAAAAACAAAAGGCAAACAAATTTACCTCCATTATTTGCAATTCAAAATATACGAATCACTTTCCATCTCAATTACACTTTTCTTTTTAGACGACAAATAAGTCATTATAGCATGCAAAAAAACCCAATTTATTTCTAAAAACAAATTACAATATTTTGATTTATAATATGTGAGAACTAATATTACTGGGAATAAAATTCAACTCAAGCAAAGAATAAAATTACAAATTTATCTACGTTATCTAAAATTTAAACATATATGAACCGCTTCCCATTTTTATCACTCTATAAAGTATGTAAGACTGATTAAATGTTTTAATATTTATAGAATATTATCTTCTAAAAATATATATAAAGAGAAAGAAAAAATTTGACCTTGGATTTTAAAACAAAATTGTTTTATATCAATATGCTTAAATACATTTAATATAATAATATGATTAATAAATCTTCTGAAATTTTTTTTGCTTTGAATTTAAATTTTATACTCTTTTCTTTAAGTTTATTTTCTAATATATTTTGTTTTCAATTTTCCCATTTTTATTATTTCAAATCTGATATTACTTGAGAAAAATTACAACTCAAAAAAACAAAAGGTACACACATTGACCTACATTATCAACTTAATTTTTTTCTGTTGACAAATTTACCTTGATTATCTACAATACTCTCCGTTTTATTTATAATGTGTAAAATCTAATATTACTGAAAAAAAGACAGCTATAATATTTTTTTATATAAATTTACCTAAGTTATCTGCAATTATAAAATATACAAACCACTTCCCATTTCGATTACATTATTCCTTTTAGGCTGGGAAAAAAATTATTTGTTACATGTTTTATCTATTATAATGTTACTAATTAAATATTTAAACAACTAATTACAACATGTAAGAAAATAATTAGTTTTCTACATGAAAAAAACTATAGCGCAATGCACGGGTAAACATACTAATTATACCACGCAAAAAACTCATTTCTAACATATTTTTATCTGTTGCAATTTTAGTAATTAAACATTGAAATAACTAATTATAGCACGAAAAAAATATAAGTTTATTTCTGGAAAAAAAATTACAATATTTTTATTTATAATGTGTCATATCTAATATTACTAGGAAAAAATGCAACTTATTAAAAAAAAATTACCTATATTATCTACGATTTTTAGCAATAACAATATTCAATCACTTTTTGATTGAAAAAAACCATTTTCAATAGATTTTTTCAATTATAATGTTACTAATTAAATATTAAAATAACAAAACACAATATTTATAAAATCAATCAATTTTTTACATAGATAAAAAAACCTAACGAAGTGGACAAATCGGCTCGTAAAAATATATTTCATAATAGTTTTATTAAAATATATATAATAATAATAATTGCACGAAACAAACCAAACCGACCTCACGAAGAATTTCTTCCCTCCTAATTATAATGACAAGCAAACAACCCTTTATGCCAAACCGACGTTAACAAGACTAAAATTCCACGAAATAAATTATCTCTCCCCGGCCCCCTGATTATTTTATAACCAGTGTCGTTGCTGACTGTGTGTGACAGAGAAAGCTCTGCAATTTCTTAACTTCAATTGCATATAAAACTAACAACTCAAACTCGACAACCCCGCAAAATTGAAGAAAACAAAAGGAGGAGATTCCCTATTTATTTAATTTAATTTAAATAATAACAAAAGGATGCAGACCAATGAGCAGAGAAATCTTGAAGCAAGAGAAGAGATACAAATTGCAACCAATATTATTATTATTATTATAAACCCTAATCCAAAATCCAAGTCCTTGTAGAGAGGGAAAGACTCATGAATGCTACAGGACAAGAGAGAGAGGGAGGGAGTAACTGTTCAGAAATAGAGGGTGGGCTACTTGTTACTTTAAGTGCTTGAGAGAAAGAGAAAAAAGAAAACAAAAGAGAAGAGAAGAGAAGATACACATGGAGGCCCATTTTTATTGAAGACAGTGGAGAGAATAATAATAAGAAAAGAAAGTTGGAGAGAAAGTGGTGGCGTTATAAGAAGAAGTAATAGTGATAGCAGAAGAAGTGCAGAAGAAGAGAAGAGAATTAGTATTACTAATAATAATCGAGATGCGTGCACAAAATATTATTAAAAGCAATTCTGGCAATTCGTCGTCCTCCTTCTCCGTACTCCTCCTATTTCTACTTTTGATCCTCATTTTGCCCAGTATCTAACTCTGTCTCTGTTATCTTGGATTTTAATTCGTTTTCTTCACATGCTTGAATCGATCCGCGGATGCATTCTTGATGAATCAGGTACCAGTTAGTAAAATATTTGATGCGCTTCCTTTTGTTGCTGCTGTTTAAGGGAATCTCTTGTGTTGCTATGATGATGTTAACTTTATTTGTGGTGTAAATACTAGTAAACAGTTGTCAGATTTGTGAGTGACTATTATTTTTCTTGCTGTTAGGATTCCTTAACCCTCCCTGGATATATTTTGTGATTCTTGGAGGATTTTGTTAATTTGTTTCCCCTTTCTCTTGTTTGCTTCTTAATTACATTAAAACAGTCACGATATCATACAAATTAATCACTCCCACTTCTTTTTCTGCTTCTTGTGGGGTTTCAACTTCAGTCAACTCAGTTCATTTCTTGATTATCTTTCCAAATCCCCTCTAAACTCTCCTAAAGTCAAAGAAGAGTTTTTTTTTTATATAGTGGGGGTCGTGATCTAAATTGGACTGTTTTTGCTTTCTATGGGAATACCTGATACTTCTCTATTCGATCTACTACACAAAGTCAGGTCTTGGATTTCTTGGGGAGCAAGTGATTTTTCACTATCTTGTTTGTCTGCAAACTTTGAGATGCCTAATAACGATACTTTCAACACGTGTGGGCAGTGTGATTCAAACAATAACCAGTTTTTTAACGGATACCATTGCCAAAGTTGTGGTAAGTGGTTTTGTTTCAATTGTATGAGAGGATACCAATCTAATGTTGTGAAAAGCAATGGTGAGTTTGGGAGGCTATCAAATACTGTAAGTATTGTAACGAAGTTGCTGTGAAACGTGATGGTGGAAGGGAGAGTAACGAGAAAGTACATCCTACCGACTCTCCAAGAGGGAGCCCTGAGCCACCTTCACCTTCCTTTAGTGCTGCATCGATCCAGAGTGATCATCTTGCCCACTATCTTGAATCCAGGGATTGTGGGTTTTCTCCGAATACAATAACCTCCAGGAGTGTGACTTCTTTTAGTGGTCACCCGTCACCTGTCTCTGTTCGTCGTTCACCAAGCAGGTTAATAATTCTCAAGCACCCAGTTATTTGATTAGAATTTGCATGGTCTAGTTTTTTTTAGTATGGTGTCAATTTTTACCCTTATCTGTTTTTTTCTTCCTCCGTAGCTGATGAGTCTTTTATCTGTTTGTATTCAATAATGCAGGAGTGATGAAGAAGAAGCAGGGTATTCTGGGAAGCTCTTTTACAGCCCATTGAGTGAGTACTCTCATGATATTTCAGATATAGATTCAAGTAGTGTTAGTGCTAGGCTTGAGTTTTACAATTGTAATTCAGTGGGATCGAGTCCTTTAGACAGCCCTTCTAGGATTGATTTTAGTTCCTATAGAGTTGGGCATGCTGTACAGAGGGGGCGAGAAGGAAGCTCATTGTCTCAAAGTGATGGTACCTTTGATAAAGAAAACTTGGCAATTTTAAGAAGGCCTGATAAAAGGACCGAGGATCCAGAGAATGCTGATGATTTCCCTGATGACGTGTCAGTGTTGAGGGATCAATATGACAAGTCTCAAAAGCCACTGGATTTTGAAAGCAATGGTCTTATCTGGTTTCCTCCACCCCCTGAGGATGAAAATGATGAGACAGAGAGTGGTTTCTTCACATATGATGACGAAGATGATGATATTGGGGACTCTTCTGCAAGTTTCTTACCCAGCAGTAGCCTTACTAGTATGTTTCCATCAAAGGAGAAACAGAATGAGATTAACAAGGACCCTCTCAAAGCTGTGATACAGGGGCATTTTAGGGCTCTTGTAGCACAGCTTTTACAGGGTGAAGGTGTCAAAGCCAGCAAGGAGGTAACCGATGAAGAATGGCTTGACATAGTCACAACAATTGCATGGCATGCTGCGACTTTTGTGAAACCAGATACCAGCAGAGGAGGCAGTATGGATCCGGTTGATTATGTAAAGGTTAAATGTATAGCATCAGGAAATCCAAGAGATAGGTATGCTTTTCTTTATGTTCTGCAGGTGCTATATCTCCAAAAACTCAATGCAAACCAAGACAATTTTTTAATATGTGAATGTCTTTTGTGCTTGCAGCACCCTTGTAAAGGGGGTAGTTTGTACAAAAAATATAAAGCACAAGCGCATGACCACACAATACAAAAATCCCAGATTACTTCTTATAGGAGGAGCGCTTGACTATCAAAGTGTTGTGAATCAGTTGGCATCTTTTAATACATTAGTGCAAAAGGTACATATGTTCTGTGTAAATTTCTTTAGCTGTAAGAAGATTTCAAGATTTATTGGTTTGAGGATTTAAAAATAAATCTCTGATGCAGGAAAATGATCATCTCAAGCTGATCATGTCGAAAATAGAGGCTCTTCGCCCAAATGTTCTGCTGGTTGAGAAAAGCGTATCTCCATATGCCCAAGAATATCTACTTGGAAAGGAAATTTCTTTGGTGCTGAATGTGAAAAGGCCTTTACTGGAATGCATAGCTCGGTGCACTGGTGCTTATATTAGTCCATCGTTTGAGAATATTTCTACAACACGACTGGGACACTGTGAACTTTTCAGGGTAGAGAGAGTGTCTGAAGAACATGAGACTAGCAATCAGTTCAACAAAAAGCCATCTAACACATTGATGTTTTTGAAGGGTGTCCAAGGCGTTTAGGTTGCACGGTATGTAATTAAACTCTAAATTATTATTAGTTTTTGTTGAATTAGGATATGGCTAGATGAGCTGCTAAAGTACACAGAGATGCACCTTGTCCACTTACATTGTCATAACTGGTCAGTGCCAGAATTTTACCCCTTTTCTAACTCTGGAAATGATGGTTTCTTTGTGTTTGCTTGCACTCTAAACTGGTGTAGCAATGAATTCATTTGCATAAAGAATTTGACCTGTTTTAGGTTTAAGATTTCCTTATAGATACTCTTGTGGAAGAATCTGATATTTAGTCAACCTGAGCAAGTGCATGAGTTTCCTAGATAGGAACTTGTTTTGTCTGAACTTTTGTCCATTTAGGTCCAACTCATATTACTGTGGTTTTGTGGACCATGGTACTGAGAATTAAGATGTCGGATACATATCTGGGCAGTCCTATGCTGCAGGGCTCAAGGATAAAGGCTGTACTTCCCGGGCATTTTGTTGTCAACTTTGTGTAGACTGTTGATGCATTGAATAAGTGATAAAAGGAAGCATGCTGCTTTTGTTATGTTGGTTAATGATTTGGTTAATTTTGAACGGTTTAGTCATGCATTGACTAATCCTACTACAGATGAGAGTTGCATCATACATCTGATACAATTTGCTACAAATTTAAGCTTTGAGCTTCATATTAATCTAATTCTTCAAACACCCAGAGGTTACTTTGATGTTCATTTTCATGTAGACAAGTTACATGCCACCATTTTGTCTCACTGTCATTCTCTTGTATTTGGTGCATGACCCTACATTGTCATCTTAAGATTTGCAAAGAGCAAAGTTCCAGAATTTGGTTTCGGTTTCTTATTAGGTTTGTGTGGTCCATATTTTAGGTCCTTCTGAGGGGTACATGTCGTGAAGAGCTAAAGAAGGTTAAGCATGTTATTCATTATGCTGTTTTTGCAGCCTATCACTTGTCCCTTGAGACGTCTTTCCTTGCTGATGAGGGTGCAAGTCTTCCTAAGCAGACAGCTAGACACTCAATTGCTATTCCTGAGAGGACAGCAGCAGATGAATCCATTTCAGCTATATCTCCAATAACTTGCCATGCTGAAGTTGCTTCGTCTGTTCAAGATAATGATGGATCACTGGGTGTTAAACCAGAGCATGAAGGATTAGAATCTTTGAGTGGGGACCATGATGCTGGTGGCATTCCTCTCTTATCTCTTTGTCCTGCCACTTGTAGGTCTGGAAATGAACTCTCTATGGCATACCATGGCGATGTAGTGTCTAAAGTGGGGAGATTGGATTCGTTTTCCACAAGTAAATGTGGGGGTCTAAAGATGTCTGTTGTGCCTCCTGGTATTGAAAATCTTTCACTACCTGGACTACAAGATATGATGGCTCAAGAGGGGGGGGAACTTATGGAGACTCGTGAATCAGTACAGCCTGAGAAGATTGATGAAGATGAAGTTTCCAGTGAATACTTCTCTGCCACTGACACATACCAGAGCATATTAGTATCATTTTCGAGCCGGTGTGTGCTGAAAGGAACTGTATGTGAACGCTCACGGCTTCTGCGGATAAAATTTTATGGATCTTTTGATAAGCCACTTGGAAGATATCTTCATGATGATCTGTTTGACCAGGTGACTTGTCACAGGTTTTGTTTTTCCTTTCTTGTATGATGACTGTTACATATCCGAAGCTTATATATATAATGGGCTTGTTGTCTCCAGAAATCACGCTGTAAGTCATGTAAGGAGCTACCTGAAGCACATGTTCTGTGTTTCACTCATCAGCAGGGCAATCTTACAATCAATGTTAGATCCCTTTCCTCTGTAAAACTACCCGGAGAAGGTGATGGTAAGATATGGATGTGGCACCGGTGCCTAAGGTGTGCTCACATAAATGGAGTCCCCCCAGCAACTCGTAGAGTTGTCATGTCAGCTGCTGCCTGGGGACTTTCTTTTGGAAAGTTTTTGGAACTGAGCTTCTCAAACCACGCAACTGCCAATCGTGTTGCACCCTGTGGTCATTCACTGCAGAGAGACTGTCTTAGATTCTATGGGTAATTTTTTATAGTCATGGAATTATTGTTATTATTGTTGTTGGTAATCTTGGAAAATTTCTATGTTGTTGGTAATCTTGGAAAAGTCTCCTCTCACAGGTTTGGGAGCATGGTTGTGTTCTTCCGGTACTCCCCTATTGATATTTTGAATGTCTATTTGCCACCGTCAGTGCTTGAATTCAACAGCTCCATTCAGCACAAGTGGATAAGGAAAGAGGCATCTGAGGTGTTTTTAAGAATCCAGGCTGGCTTACTTTATATTGTTTTATCCATTCAGCACAACTGATATTTTGAACCTTTTTGCTATTTTACGCAGCTCTTGGGCAAAATGGAAACCTTCTATGGTGAGATATCTGGTGTGCTTGACAGCATGGAACAGAGAAGTATATATTTTGGAGGTGAATTGTCAGATAACAATGAGTTACAGAGTCACATCAGGGAGCTGAAAGATCAACTCTTAAAGGAAAAGGATGATTACAATGTAAGTACATGCTTAGTTCTTAAATCTTTCTCTTGGAAAGTTAATGATAGTTCTTTAGATCTTTGGAGCGTTATTATCAGATGACTATCGTGTAGTGTTGATGTCACTTTGATTATCCTAGTGCATATTGTTTTCAAATTTCAAGTGATGAATCTTCTAATCAGTCCCCTTGCAAACAGGTCATGCTACAACTCGCTGTTATGGAGAGTTTAGATCAGACTGCCATTGACATTTTAGAACTCAATCGCTTAAGACGAGCTCTTCTAATTGGTTCTCATGTTTGGGATCGGAAGCTGTTTTCACTAGACTCTGTCCTTAAAACAAATTCTCTCGTTAAGGCTAAAGAAGGGTCTATGTCATATATTGAGCTCAAAGATTTGAGAAATGATATATTTTGCAAGGATAGCAAGTCTGACCATGATCATGAAGAAAATATCTCTGGGTATTCAAAATCAAAAGAGATTGTGGGGAATGATTTTCAGTCAGAGAAGAAAGAAACAAGTCCATCCTTCAGAAATCTTTTCCCTGATCATTCATTGTTGCCATCACTTCATCATAACACAGAGGATGAAGTACATGCAGATGGGGAAACTGTGAATAAGACAGTCTTTAATGACATCCCTTCACATGCATCCAATCTCTCTGACAGAATTGATTCTGCATGGACAGGTACCAATCAACTTCCAATCAAAGTTCAACCTCTACATGCAATGCAGGGAATGGCAGATGGATTCCAACCTGGGTCTGTCAGGCAGCCAAATTTGTTGGATAATCCTCCTTTAAGAAGGATGATGGCACCAGTGAGAGTTCATTCTTTTGATTCTGCATTGAGAGTCCAAGAAAGGATTCAGAAAGGGTTGCCTCCTTCATTGCATTTGTCAACTACCAGGTCATTCCATGCATCTGGAGAGTACAGGAGTATGGTGAGAGATCCTGTTTCAGAGAAGAGGACTTATTCCCAGACATTGCCACTGGAGGTACAGAAGTTGAATTTAACTCTCAATTCCACGCACTCATTTATCTCTTCTGCTGCTAATATGGCTGGAGGAGCTCGGTTACTGCTACCAATGAGGACCAACAGTGATATAGTTATAGGCGTGTATGACAATGATCCTGCAAGTGTAGTTTCATATGCCCTCAGCTCCAAGGAATATGAGGATTGGGTTACTGATAGGTCAAATGATAATGGAGGAATCTGGAGTACATTTGAGCGCGGTAAAGAAGATTCTTCAGCTTCCTCTTTTACAGCCTGGCAGTCTTTTGGTTCTGTGGACTTGGATTATCTCAGTTATGGTGGTTATGGGTCTGAAGATCCTTCATCATCCTTGGGTAACTTGTTTATGGTTTCAAAAAAATCTCCACACCTGACAATTTCTTACGGGGATGATTCTTACTTTGCTGGAGGCAAAGTGAAGTTTTCTGTTACTTGTTATTTTGCGAAGCAGTTTGACTCTCTAAGGAAGAAATGCTGCCCCAGTGATGTAGATTTTGTTCGTTCACTGAGTCGCTGCCAGAAGTGGAGTGCTCAAGGAGGGAAAAGCAATGTATACTTTGCCAAGTCATTGGATGAGAGATTCATCATAAAACAAATAAAAAAGACTGAGTTGGAGTCCTTCGAGGAATTTGCACCAGGATATTTCAAGTATTTGACTGATTCTCTCAACTCAGGGAGCCCAACTTGCTTAGCAAAAATCCTTGGTATTTATCAGGTTAGACTTTTGTCCCTTGCTTTTAAGAGTTTATAATACATGCGTTGGTGGGCGATACTTGATGTACAGGTGGAATACATGTGGTTTCTGGTGATTCTTATCTTATTGTTTTGGTGGCAGGTTACTATAAAGTACTTGCGAGGAGGCAAAGAAACAAAAATGGATTTAATGGTGATGGAAAACCTCTTTTTTAACAGAAATATTGCAGAGTTTATGATCTTAAGGGCTCTTCTCGATCCCGCTATAATCCAGACACATCTGGGTCCAACAAGGTCTTACTCGATACAAATCTGGTGGAAACACTGCGTACAGAGCCCATATTTCTTGGAAGTAAGGCAAAGAGAAGCCTTGAGAGAGCTATATGGAATGATACGTCATTTTTAGCGGTAAGCTTTTTGTTTAGCACCTTACCACTGTAAACATGAAGGGTTTTGAGTTTTTGCATTCAGTCTTTTATTCTCATTTTTTTGCTGTGTTTTGATTTTTTTAGTAATTTCAATAAGCTTGGAACATTCAGTTTCTGAATTCAAATCTAAAAGCAGTAGCAGCCAGAAATATTTGGACGTTTTGCTTGCATGAACTGTCACCTTCCCCTCTCCGTTCATCAATTGGACATTCTTTATTTCTTTAGATAATTACATGATCTGTTTCAAGCATCAAGGTTTTCAGTTAATATGTTAATAAAAAAAAGCATTATGGTTTTCTTTTGGTGATATCTAATATTAAGCACTCCCAACCTTGGTACTTCTCTAGTCAGAAATTTCCCATAAAATGTTCTGTCATAGTTATTCTCAAAGGCAGCTTTGAAAATTGTGAGATACTAGCAGGTGGGTTTCCAAAGTCTCGCTTATAATTGACTAAACTGAAAGAAGTTATGATTGGCTTGAAAACAGAATGATTGCCGTTATGAAGTCATGGCATGACTTGAATAGTTGAAACCTGATAGTTATTTTCAGTTTCGTTGTTGTATACATACTTTCCTCCTTTTGCATTGAGAACTCTGCCAATCATTTTCTCTCTAATTTTTTTTTTATCTTGCTTGAGCTGGGAAATGATTAATTTTTTAGGCATTCTATCTTATAATTGTTTTCCCCCTTCTCTGTGCTTGTCCAGTCTGTTGATGTTATGGACTACTCATTGCTCGTTGGAGTAGATCATGAGCGGAAGGAGCTGGTTTTAGGTATCATTGATTTCATGAGACAATATACATGGGACAAGCATTTGGAGACATGGGTCAAGACATCTGGAATCCTCGGCGGTCCAAAAAATGCTTCCCCAACAATTGTTTCTCCAAAACAATACAAGAAACGATTCAGAAAAGCAATGACTTCATACTTTCTCACAGTTCCCGATCAATGGTCTTCATGAACTGAATCATCGCATTCTTTTCATTCATAATCATTTGTTGAATAACAAGGCAATAGGATTGTAGTTAGAGAGATGAGTGGGAAGGATGCAATCCAATCCCAGCAATGCTTTTTTTTTTTTTGGGGGGGTGGGGGGAGTGAGATCTTCCGTGTATGGGGAAAAGTATTAACCCGAACAAGAAAACTTGTACACGAGGGTATAGAAATTCCTTGTAGAGAGGTATTTGTACATCTTTTTATACATGTGCAATTGTCACCTCGAAGAAGAAAACCTCATTAGACTTTGTACTATGATCCTTTTCCTTTGATGGCAATAATAGCTGGTAAACTTGAGCTTGAAGCTCTTGGCATATGGAATTTCCTGTCACGTGAGATAGCATCTCTTCGAGCTCGAACTTCTGAATATTTAGTTGAGTCATCTAGCATTTCAAATAATTGCATCTCCTATTCTTCAATTTTTGTTAGCAAGTTGTAATTTCATCGGCCCAAGAAGTCAATGAAGTGAATGTTGTGTAGAAATTTAGCAACCGCCAAAGCAGGACCAAGCATTACCCTGCGTATTAACTATTGATATTTCCATGAATTATAGTTATGTTAAGAATATATAGCATATAGGTTAGGTTATTTATTAGAGTAGAATAGTTTCTTTGTTTTAGTTTATATATAGTCTTTTTGTATTTACATTGTTGAGCTAAATATGTATTTGACATTGTAATGACATCAAGTTAAACTTTTTTTCCTTAATTGTATCTTTATATATTTTGAATTGTTTAACAGATTTATCAATTATCACCTGCAAGTCAACTTATATAAAATTTTTATGTGATTTGTTTTTCTTTAAATACACACACAACATGAACATGAACATGCTTGTAACTTTACTTGTTCTCTTGCTTCCTGATAAATCATCAATCGCTTAGCCCAAAAAGTTAGGATACAAGATTTATATTAAACTCACTTGCGCTTCCTTAAAAATATTTACCTTGCTTTAGAAAAATAAAATATCTTTTCAGATTCTTGAGAAAAACAAGTAATCTTGTGATTCCATATTCCATGGCCAGCTATTACCTATAATCTTAGTTCCATCATAAAATGAAAGGATTAGAGATACTGATGAATTAATTTTTGTATACAAAAACTGATGCGAGTATATATACATAAACACTAAAACTGAAAAAGAAAATATTTTTTTTCTCATGATATATATTATTAATTTCGTTTTTTGTACTGTTCTATACTTCCCTTGCTGAAATGGTTCCTATCTCTAATAAAAGTGATCGCTTGAAACAATTATAATATATATTTTTTCTAATTTTAATTAAGAAAAGAAATAAACTCTAGCTATATATATATATATATCGTAGTCATTGCAGATTTTTTCGTACAATAATTTACAGCCAAAGGTTACATCTCTCAGTACTCTAAGCACTTTCATGATCCTCAAAACCTCAAAGAACGGGGTACACATGTGGTCCGTGAGAATCTGCAAGGCTGAAGTAATGGGAATGCGATTTGCTAGGTCATGTTCTCTCGATCACTTTCATATATATATATATATATATATATATATATATCACTTGCTAGTAAGAAGCCACAGCTATTTGCATCTCTCCTTCACTGACTGGCAGGAAACTCACCCGCTTCTGCAAACATTGAATATATATATATATAAACAAACGTGTCTGCAAGAATATATTCACAAGTTCGAAGAGGACAAGTTAAAGATCCAAGTCCATAATATTATTATATTAGAGGCCTGTCGTTTTACTTGTTCTAGGTTAATTCTTCTCTCAAATACACAGAAAAAGAGAAAGAAAAAGGAAAGCAATATGCGGTCTGTGGTCAATATACTTTGAACAAGTTTCTTCAAGAAAGAAAAAAACAATTACCAATTTGTATTATTCTATGCAAGAAACCAGTTGGAAACCCATGTTTTCTCCCATGAACATGCAAAGCAGGGAAGAAGTCTTTGACTTGGCAGGCAATTTCGCACATTAAAGTTGGTGAGCGAGTTGTAAAAATTGACTAAACATGTTTGTTGAAACATTATCAGGAGTTATTTATTCTTTAGAAAGCTGTGACCCGAAGTTTTATATATGTTTTAATGTATGTTTTTTTTAATCAAGAATATATTCAAATAATATTTTTAAAAGTTTTAATATCAATATATTGAAAGTACATCTAAGAATATTAGTTTTAAAACTAAAACTAAAACATTTTAAAATCTCAGGGGTTTCAAGCTACCCAAACTCGAAATTCATGTGAGTGAAGAAACACTTATGGTCTTTATTTATATATCTGCTGATCAACACATATTGTATTGGCATATCTGAATTGTTATCAGAGGAGCAACGAGTTTCTTCTTCTTCTCAAATGGATAGGAGCAGCAAGTTTTGGTCGAGACCTAAAGAAAATAAGGCTGCCTCGATTATATTTTACAATTATATTTTTCTAATTTTAACCCAAACTTCTCTACACAAATCAAGAAGTATATATCATGTACACTGTTTTATTGTGTAATTACACATAAAAAAAGTAGTTTTGACCGAAAGTCAAATTTTGGTTAAAAATACATGAACAAAACCATCTAAAAAACATGAAGTCACAATATTAATTTCAATTTCAATTTAATATTGATTAACTAGATCCTTCATTAAGTACGTACTTGAAGGGTACCGCTAACCTACTATATCAATACTAAGTCCGTAGCTCGAAAGAGTTCACACATTTGCAATTAAGTAATCGAATCACATGACACATGAATTCAAAAAGAGAGTAAAATCCTCAAATATATTTCATAATCTAGACCTCGAGTTCGTAAAAATATGTATAAGAAATTAACGGCAAACACCATGCCACAGAATCAGGATTAATGTCGAGAGGAACATATACCTCACGGGTCTTGATGATACCCTGGCTGCTGGCTTTCGCATGGCCACTCTTCCAATGAACTGGTTGCTGCAACAACGCACTCTCTTGATTTTGTGCAGTTTCACGAGAGCTATTATTGCTGCCACCAGCAGTACTGCTTGCCATGCAGAGATCCACAATCTTAGCAGCTGCCTCAGTCTCGTCTCTACTTTCTTGCATCAGCTTCTCAACTTCTGCCCTCGGTAATCTCATCTTCACCCTCATTGCACCCCTTTTCGCCTCCTCGGCCGCAATGCCAGCAGGGTTGATTATCGAGAGATCAGATGTCGATCTCCTGGCGAGCATTAGGCTCTCGAGCCTGTCTTTAGCACTCATGTTAATCCCTGAACGGACCCTTCTTGGAACTTTCTGGTCAGTTGGAGCACTCTCTGGAAGCTCTACCAGGAAGTACAGCCTTTTGGCACCAGGTCTTGGTGTGATTTCAATGGCTTTGCCCTCATCCCATAATGCTTAACGGCCTCCGATTCAAGCAAAACATGACCCGGATAGTCTTTAACTACCTCTCCGGCCTTCACTGGTGTCTTGAACTTGAATGTTTCGCCACTTATCTTCATGACTTTTGCATCCTTTTTCCATCCAAGACTGTTGCCCATGCTTAATTTCTCTCTCAAATTTGAACACACAATGAGCAAATGAACTCCTTAATCAAGGGGATCGATGCACTTTAGTGTATAATTTATACTACCACGAATTGTAAAGCTGACGAGGGGGCGCCTGCATGGCGGTGGGTGTAAGATAAGGACGCATGGATTTTCTATAGCTGTTTAACATTGTAGTCAATGAAGAAGGCGAAATTTGACATTTAAATAGGCGAATGTTTGAAAATGGGAGAAAAGGACGTACGGTCTCGCCTTCTATCCCAAATAACTAAACGTTTCCTTTTCTTTTCTTTTTTTCTTTTACGAGTTTAGTTTTATTATCTTGGTGGTAATTATTAACCTCCAATATACCCGTAATGGGCGGGGAAAAACAAGCATGCTTACATAATCAAATCCTTGTTTTGTTTCTTAAAATGAATATCAATTAACGTTAATCACGGCGAGGTTTCAATTCTTTCCTTGAATTTCAACACAATTCGTGTGAAGATAAACTCGGCAATAATATTCTTAATTTTTCTAATTTTCTGAATGAAAAGCAATTTTTAGATATACCGTAACTTTCTTTCTTTCCCTTCTTTTATTTTTCTTGGTCTCCTTAGCTAATCTAAAAAATGTTTACCACATTAAATTAGCACGTTTAGATGGTTATTAAGATATCTATATCAGAAGCAACTTGCATGTCAATCGTGGGCTAAGTCCAAATTGACCGTCGGCTCATCAACTTGGACGGGGTTATGTCTTTCAACGTTATCTTCAACAAGGAACGAAACTGTCTTAGAAATTTCTTTCTTCTTAATATGTCCTAATAAACTGTTAAATTTCAAGCTTAATAAGCCACAGTCACCATAACTTGTCTCAAATGAACGCGGGGAAAATATATCTGGCTTTAATTACAGCACCAACTCTTTTGCTTTAATCGGGTTTTCAAGTTGCATCCGTACTCATTGCCATTCCATATCAAAGATGACATTATCTTTTCGATTGATTATATATTTTTCATTTGGAAATGAATGTTCTGATTTCATAATGTTTCAGGGCGCTGTTTTGATGTTATATATATAAATATATATAATATTAATTAAAAAAATAGTTCAAATTCAAAAATAAATTGATTTAGAATTGTGCAATTTAATCTAAAAACACAATAAAATAATTTTTCTGAATAAAAGTTATGAACATGTATAATATTACGATAATGTTATTATCATAAGGTCATTACTTTCTCTGATTGCTCTGAAATTTTAACATAATATATATAAATATGTCAAAAGACTTATCGTAAAATTTTATCTTAATCTAACGGTCGGATTAAGAGATATGATTGATACTGTAAAATTATTTACTATTAAAAAAACACTATTTGATCAAAACAGAACCGGTGAAACTAAATCGGTACATTTCGACCGGTATTTGGCCGAAAAATCCGAGCTAAGAACGACATCATTTTGTCTCTTTTTCATCAGTGCGAAATGTTTTTGCCGAAACAAAATGAAATTGACAACTATATTCTATATGGATGAAGTTTTAGGTAGAATTTGTCCATAATAAATACTTTTTTTTATTAACGTATGTGTGTGCTTAGGTCAACTTGTGTGTATTTTAAAAATAATTTTAAGAGTCCTAAAATTAATGACCATATAAGTCTCCATTGACCATCATATTAATAACTACGAGACTCAACCTGATATCACAGGGAGAGAAAATATTTTAATCTAAAACTCTTACCACTACATCATCACTAGTATATGGCAATTACTAGATACTTTTATAGTTGTGACCATCATATTAATAACTACGAGACTCAACCTGATATCACAGAGAAAGAAATCTTTTAATCTCAAACTCTTACCACTACATCATCAACAACATATGATAATTACTAGATACTTTTATAGTTGTGAGTGTCTTTTCTTCTCTTCTCATTACAAGAGGTTTAAATGTGTCGTAAGCCACAAAATGTATGATAACCTTCTCTCATCCCCCAAATCATTCTCCCTTTCTAGAATTCTAGGATTTGAAAGGAATCTCAAATTTTAATCACTGAAAGTTTTAGGCTGTTTTTTTATCCAAATATAGAGCATCTTGCCCGAAACAAGAAAAAACAAACAGGAAACATAAACATTAACATCAACACTAGTTAAATTTCTTCACCAACGTTGGCCTTGCCACCAACGTTGGTTATATATAGAGAGATTACATTGGCGACCTCTACAGGCTCCCAATCAATATTTTCTATGCACTGGCAGCCTACGGGCTGCCAGTTAATTACCTTCACCAGCACGGGTAACCCAACGCTAATTATGTGATAAAATAATCAAAACACAAAAGCATAAAAAAATATATCTTTTCTTAATAATTCAACATAAAGTGGCTCTGATATCACAAAAATTCAAAAAAATGTATCTTTTCTTAATAATATAATATAAAGTGGTTCTAATATCACTTGTTAGGACTAGATTTCATAACATATATAAATATTTATGTCGAATTATCAAGAACGCATAAACAATAAAGCGAAAGCGTACCTGAATCCACACTCGAAACTTGCTCTCTAGAGTCGTATGGATGGCCTTCCAGATTAACATGTTTTTTTTAGAGCCATTTGATTCTCTCTACCTTAACCTTATTTATCTCTAGATGATGAAATGTCAGAATGATAATGAAGCCGAACGTATAATTTGAGACCATGACCATATATGTAAAACCTCCGACAAAAAAATCATAAATTGACTAGTTTTATGTAGAAAAAAAAAAACAAAACAATTCGTAATTCTTTAATGGGTTACCAAAAACTTCTGAAATTTTACGTGAACCCTTATAATATGATACTTTAGCTTGGGTGAAAATTTCAGAATTTTTAGAGAAATTCGAAAATTTGACGAAAAAGCACAATTCGACTAGTTTTACGTTATTGGATGAAATTTTCAGTCCAACTATCGGATTTAGCTGAAAATGTTTTAGGAACTTTAAAATATATTGAATAAAATCTGGTTAAAATTTTAATATGAATGGAGCTTGGTAGTGATGGCAAAAAAAAAAAAACTTCATTAAGGGTAAAATGGAAATTAACCATTTAAAAATAAAACCCTCCTCTTAGTTGCCGATGGTCAAAAAACGAAAAAAAGAAGAAGTGAGGAGAGCAGGGCATAACGTGAGAGAAAGAGGGAAAGAGGGAAAGAGAGAAAGAGAGAAAAGTGAGGGAAAATACAAGAAATTGAGAAAATACCCATGCAAGTTCAACCTATAAAACATTAAAGCAAGTGAAGGAAGGAGTATTTGAGAAGAGGAATTGGAAGAAAACAAAATAGGTAAGGATGAGAAGTTAGATTTTATGTTTGATTTAAATGTGTTCTTAAGCTTATTTGATTTAGTTGGGAAGTAATTTCATGGAATTTTTCATTAGTTTCCCTTAAATTCTAGATTTTTGAACTTAGGGTTCTTATGTGAATTTGGGGAAATGGGAGGGAAGGAAACATGATGAAATTGAAGTGGAATGGAATGAAAATAAGTTGAAATAACAAGTAAATGAAGAAAAATTGGAGGAGGAAAAAGAAACACCACATTTGGCCAAATGAAGGAAAAGTGGGAGAATGAGTTGATGTTAATGCTTAGAAACAACCCATGTTTAAGCATGATAATTGAAAATGTAAGAAAGACTAAATAAAGAGATAGCATTTAAATTGAGAAAATAATAATAATAATAAGTAAATTCAAATTGAAAGAGAAATAACCTAATTAAAAGAAAATATGAAGACAAGATGTCTAGCTTGTGTTTGAATATAGTGTTAGATAAAATAAATACTATGATGTGAGGGTATAAAGAATACAAGAATTATTTGATGGAGGAATTATGAACATAAAATAAGCAAAGAAGTAACTTGAGTTAAATATGAGGTTATATGTAAATAATGATGTTATATTTGAGAATGAATTTTAGTAGAACAAATTTCAAATAAAAATATTATGTGCTTTGTGTTTGGCACATAATAAAATATTGATGGACTAATGGTATAATGACACTTGGTTGCTTTAGGAGTGGTGTGCTGGAGTGGTTATCGAGACAAGAGGAGCTGGGTCATCCGAACGGAAGGTAGGTGATTCAGTCACCTTATTTCGATTATTTTTAGTTTTCCTAATAATTTGTATTGATTATGATTATGTGAATTACCGGTAAATTGCGTGAAATTACCGGTTTTGTTGGTTAACAAAGAGGTTAACCGGATGCTGGGTAATTCAAATGGAATTACCGGAGTGATTGGCTAATAAAAGAGATTAGCCGGATGTTGGGTAAATCAAATGGACTTACCGGATTGATTTAGCTCACACAAGAGGTTAGCCGGATGCTGGGTAATTCAAATGGAATTACCGGATTGATTGGCTAACAAAAGAAATTAGCCGGATGCTGGGTAATTCAAATGAAATTACCGGATAGATTGGTTAACAAAAGAGGTTAGCCGAATGATGGGTAATTTTGAATGGAAATACTGGATCTATTGGTAAATGAGGAAAGAAACCAAAGTTCTGAGTGATTATATGGGAATGCTAGATTTATCGATAATTAAATTGAGTTAGTTGAATTTGTAATTTTCAAAAGATTATGTAAATTAAGGGATTAAGTTACATTGAAGTAAAAGTATTAAATTTCAAAGGTTAAGAGTAATTAGGTAATATTAAAATAACATAGTGTATAAGTTACTTAATATTGTTATTGTTGAAACAGTACGCCATGAGGTGATGCAGATCGTTAGATGTAGGAACACTCCTGTTTATGAATTTCTATTTTGGAATGTAATAATCATGTTGTTACCGGAGTGTAAACCCTTTTGTGTTGTAAAAATTAAGTATACGGTGTAATATGTAGGGGATGTAATATATATGTATAGTTGTTAGTATGATCAAATTAACATTCATGTTTTACTTAGAATGTAAATCCTTTGTGTTGTAAAAATTAAGAAAGTATAATATGTAGGGTATATATATATATATTATATATGTATAGTTGTTAGTATGATCAAATCATTTTCAAAATGATAAGATAAGATTTATTATAAATATATTATGACTCATAATCTTAATGTTGCATTTATGAAGTTTAAAGGCTTGTATGTAATTAGTTAACATTTATTACGTTAATGATAATTTGTTATCTTTTGAGTTGTTTTGATAGCATATTTATGTTAATTTACTAATTGATATGATGAGATTTGCATATATGGATAAGTATGAATATTGAGTTATCGTTTGATGAATAGAATGTGATCCAGGATGATTGGACCAAGATGTAAATTGTAATGACATATAATAGAAGTGTTGGTATCAACAAAAATAGAGGAAACTCTGCTGAAATTTCAAAAAAAAATCCATAATTTAGACTTATTACCCACACTTGACATTGGTAAAGAAATGTTGAGAGAATTCATGATACTGTAATTTGAGGGTGTTACATATTGGTATCGAGGCGAGGTTTAAGTTCGATGAGACCATTATTAATGAAAAAAATATGATTGTTTCAGGATGGTACATACACGGCAGAAGCCGAGCTAACTCGTCACTGTGAGGGACGAGCGTCTAGTTGAGACTAGAGATAGAGGACTGAGAGAGATCCTCCGATAGATACAACATCTTTTATGCCGGTGGGTCGGTGCAATCTGGACAAGGAGAGTCATCGAGGACTCGAGATGAGCGAGAGGATATTTGACGGAGATGGGCAAGGGACTCGGTCCCCACCAGCGATAGCGCCTGCAGATGGCGCCAACAAGCACCTCCTGGAGTACCACCTCCACCATATCCGGATCCAACGTATTTTGCACGGTTGGTTCGTGCGGTGATGATAGAGATGGCGGGACCATTGAGTACTACCCTCGGGGACAATGTAGTCACCTTAGTTCGATGGGTAAAGAGTTTGAGAGAATTAGGTTGTGAAGCATTTATGGGAGAGGAGGATCTTGAGATAGGTCGGGCGATGGTTGCGAAAGATAGAGAGGGCTATGGATCATATAGCGATGCCAGCAGAGCTCGAGTGGATTGTGCTACTCGGTTATTATCGGATAGAGCTCAGACATGGTGGGATATTGTTAAAGAGAGGCGGGCTACTGAGACGCTTAGATGGAGGGATTTGGGACGGAATTTGAGAACCAGTATTATTCCGACAGACATCGAAAGATCAAAGAACGAGAATTCTTGGCTCTTACACGAGGAGATATGATGGTATTGGAATACGAGGCGGTTCAAGACCTTTCTATGTTTGCTTCGTTTATTTACCAAGCGAGCAACATCGGATCGAGAGACTCGAGATGGACTCCGACGAGGCGAGGATGGGATTGGCTGCCTTGCGATTTCAAACGATAGAGATTTTATAGTGGCCGCTCAATCTCTAAAGGTCGTGGCAGCCGTAGGGCGGCGGGAAGGTGATGGGCGAGGATACTATAAGAACAGAAAAGCGTAAGGAGCCTACCTCATTTACAGGAGACCTCCATTTCCAAAAAGGGCAAAGGAGAACATTTTGGTCGGTTTAGGAAGAAGGGAGGAAATCTTGGACCGAGCGAGTACATCAAGTAGACCTATGCAGAGCTCACAGGGAGGATGGTCGCGACCACCAACTAGTTTATCGAGGAGGAGTCATAGAGGCTCCAGGATGACTACTTATCCCTTATGTGTGAGATGCGAGCGTAGACATCCTGGAGATTGTTCGGTCACATCTGGCAGATGTTATGTATGTAGACAGGAACATAGATGGAGGGATTGCCCCTATCTAGATGCTGCGTGTTATTATTGTGGAGAGGCGGGGCATCGTAGGAGGGAGTGCCCTCAGAGGACTATGGGGCGACGCAGAGACAGGGTTTTTCGAGACGAGTCGAGCAGCAATCGTGACCGTGGATAGGCCGAGTAGACCTACCCAGCCTGGGACTAGTGCCATTCGAGGCCGACCTCGAGTACAAGGAAGGGAGCTCAGGGAAGAGTTTTCCGTATGACCCAGGAAGATGTACGAGCTGCCACTGATGTTGTTGCAGGTACTCTACTATTAGAATCTCAACATGTATATACATTGATTGATCCTGGGGCTACCCATTCCTTTGTAGCTAGAAAATGGATAGATAAATTGAAAGTGCAACCTATGAGAATGGAAGAAGGGGTAGCAATTGGTACACCTCTAGGGGAAACTGTACTTATAGAGTATGTTTATAGGGGTTGTCGGGTAAAAATAGAAGATGTTGAAATGAGGGTAGATTTATTACCACTAGACTTGTATGATTTTGAGATGATTTTGGGAATGGATTGGCTAGTAACATACAGAGCCAAAATAGATTGTTTTACTAAAACGGTAACTCTTCAAGATGAGGGTGGTAGGAGGGTAGAGTTTAGAGGAGAGAGGAACATCATACCAAATAGTATAATTTCGGTCATGACGGCTAGGAAACTATTAAGAAAGGGATGTACAGCTTATCTTGCCTATGTGATAGATTTGGAAAAGGAAGAAATAGAGTTGGATAAAATACCGGTAGTAAGAGAGTTTCCAGATGTATTTCCAAAGGAATTACCCGGGCTACCACCTGAGAGAGAAGTAGAAGTTTCGATAGAAACACTACCTGAAACTACACCAGTAGCTCAAGCACCGTATCGAATGGCACCTATAGAATTGGTGGAATTGAAAATACTGATTACAAGAATTGCTTGGATAAAGGGTTTATCCGCCTAGTGTCTCCCTTGGGGGCTCCGTGTTATTTGTTAAAAGAAGGATAGAACATTACGACTCTGTATAGATTACGGGCAACTCAATAAAGTGACTGTAAAAAATAAGTACCCTCTTCCACGAATTGATGATGTGTTTGATCAGTTAAAAGGGGCACGTGTATTTTCAAAAATAGACTTGAGGTCTGGGTATTATCAGGTGATGAGCAAGGAGAAAGATATGCAGAAAACGACTTTTAGAACTCGCTACGGGCATTATGAGTTTGTGGTGATGCCTTTTGGATTAACTAATGCCCGGCGATATTTATGGATTTGATGAATCGGGTTTTTCAATCCTATCTGGATAAGTTTGTAGTAGTGTTTATTGATGACATACTAATATATTCTTCATCGCAAATGGAACATGCAAATCACTTGAGAGAAGTGTTAGAGTCCTTGAGGAGAAATAAGTTGTATGCTGGTCGAGTAAGTGTGAATTTTGGTTGAATGAAGTAGTATTTTTGGGTCATGTGATATCGAGAGAAGGGTATCGGTGTGGATCCAAAGAAGATAGAAGCAGTATTGAGGTGGGAAAGACCTACGAATGTGACTGAAATTCATAGTTTTTTGGGCTTAGCTGGATATTATAGAAGATTTATCGAAGGATTTTCTACCATAGCCTCTCCAATGACTCGGCTAACAAGGAAGGAAGTGAAGTTTGAATGGTCAAAGGAGTGTGAAACAAGTTTTCAAGAGTTAAAATCCAGGTTAACTTCAGCTCGATATTGACTTTACCAAAAGAACAAGAGGGATTTGTCGGTGTATAGTGATGCTTCGAGTAAGGGTTTGGGTTGTGTACTTATGCAGCACGGAAGGGTAATCGCTTATGCATCCAGACAGTTAAAACCACATGAGGTGAACTATCCAGTACATGATTTGGAGCTAGCAGTTGTGGTGTTTGCTTTGCGGATATGGAGGCATTATCCATGCGAATACAGGTACAAATTTTACTCGATCATAAGAGTTTAAAATACTTGTTGTCACAAAAAGAATTGAATATGAGGCGGAGGAGATGGATGGAGCTAATCAAAGATTATGATTGTATTATTGACTACCACCGGGAAAGCAAATGTGGTGGCAGATGCTCTGAGTCGGAAGAATAAAGCTTTTATCGGTGGCTTACTGGTGCGAGGTAATAAAGAACTCTTGGAACTTGGTAGGCTAAATGTGCATTTGGATGTGACTTCGGGAAGAATGTTATTGGCAACGTTAGTGCTACAATCTGATATGAGAGAAAAGATACGGAAAGTTCAAAGTGAAGATCCGAAGTAAAGAAAGAAATGAATAATATAAAAGTTGGCCAAGACTCTTTATTTAGAGTGTCGAATGATGGGCTCGTAGTGATGGGAAAAAGAATATATTTACTGATGATAAGGTTTTAAAAGGTGAAGTTTTAAAAGATGCTCATGAATCTAAATTGGCAATCCATCCCGAAGCACGAAAATGTATAGAGATTTGAAGGAGAGTTACTTGGTGGCCAAACATGAAAAGGAAATAGCGAGAATATGTGGCCAAGTGTGCCATATGTCAGCGAGTTAAAATAGAGCACCAACGACCGATTGGAGAATTACAGACCTCTTCCGATTCAGAATGGAAATGGGAGAATATCACTATGGATTTTGTATCCGGGTTACCAAGAAGTAGGAAAGGACACGATGCTATATGGGTGATCGTAGATAGACTGACAAAGTCTTCTTTGTTTTTGCCTATGAAGATGGGGGATTCGGTTGAAAAATTAGCTCAATTATATATTAAGGAGGTGGTGAGATTGCATGGTGTACCAATTTCTATAGTTTCCGATAGGGATCCTCGGTTTACATCAAGGTTATGGCCGTGTATACAACGAGCTTTGGGTACCAGATTGAATCTAAGCACAGCTTTTCATCCACAGACTGATGGGCAATCTGAAAGGACAATACAGATTTTAGAAGATTTGTTGCGGTCTTGTATTTTAGAGTTTGGAGGCCAATGGGAGGATCATTTACCATTAGTAGAATTTACTTATAACAATAGTTATCAAGCTACTATTGGAATGGCACCATATGAAGCATTGTATGGAAGGAGATGCCGAACTGCAGATATCTTTGGGATGAAGTTGGGGAAAGAAAATTATTGGGATCCGAATTGGTGCGGATCACGGTTGATAAAGTAAAGGTGATAAAGGAAAGGATGAAAGAAGCTCAAGACCGGCAAAAGAGCTATCGCAGATAATCGACGGAGACCTCTAGAGTTTGAAATTGTAGATATGGTATTTTTAAAGTTTGCTACATTGAAGCATGTGATTCGTTTTGGAATGAAAGGAAAATTAGCACCAAGGTATATCGGGCCATATAAAGTTATAGAAAGAATTGGGACGGTTGCCTATCGTGTACTCATCGCCACCACATTTAGATAGGATACATAATGTGTTTCATGTCTCGATCTTGCGGAAAGCAAATTTGGATCCTACCGAATTTTGCCACAAATTTCGATGGAAGTGTGGGAAAATTTAACTATGGAGGTACAACTTGTGCAAATTATGGACCGAAGTATAAAGGAATTACTGGAATAAAAGGGTGCCATTAGTAAAAGTATTGTGGAGAAACTCCCAAATAGAAGAAGAAACACTGGAGAGAGAGTCGAAATGATGAAGAAATATCCTGGATTATTTCCTTATATAGGTATGAATTTAAATTTCGAGGACGAAATTTTTATTAGGAGGGGAAAATGTAAAACCTTCGACAAAAAAATCATAAATTGACTAGTTTTATGTAGAAAAAAAACAAAACAATTCGTAATTATTTAATGGGTTATCAAAAAATTCTGAAATTTTACGTGAAGCCTTATAATATGATACTTTAGCTTGGGTGAAAATTTCAGAATTTTTAGAGAAATTCGAAAATTTGACGAAAAAGCACAATTCGACTAGTTTTACGTTATTGGATGAAATTTTCAATCTAACTATCGGATTTAGCTGAAAATTTTTGAGGAACTTTAAAATATATTGAATAAAATCTGGTTAAAATTTTAAGATGAATGGAGCATGGTAGTGATGGCAAAAAAAAAAAAACTTCATTAAGGGTAAAATGGAAATTACCCATTTAAAACACATAAAACCCTCCTCTTAGCTGCCGATGGTCAAAAAACGAAAAAAAGAAGAAGTGAGGAGAGCACGGCATAACGTGAGAGAAAGAGGGAAAGAGAGAAAGAGAGAAAAGTGAGGGAAAATACAAGAAATTGAGAAAATACCCATGCAAGTTCAACCTATAAAACATTAAAGCAAGTGAAGGAAGGAGTATTTGAGAAGAGGAAGAGTTGGAAGAAAACAAAATAGGTAAGGATGAGAAGTTTAGATTTCATGTTTGATTTAAATGTGTTCTTAAGCTTATTTGATTTAGTTGGGAAGTAAATTCATGGAATTTTCATTAGTTTCCCTTAAATTCTAGATTTTTGAACTTAGGGTTCTTATGTGAATTTGGGGAAATGGGAGGAAGGAAAAATGATGAAATTGAAGTGGAATGGAATGAAAATAAGTTGAAATAACAAGTAAATGAAGAAAAATTGGAGGAGGAAAAAAGAAACACCACATTTGGCCAAATGAAGGAAAAGTGGGAGAATGAGTTGATGTTAATGCTTAGAAACAACCCATGTTTAAGCATGATAATTGAAAATGTAAGAAAGACTAAATAAAGAGATAGCATTTAAATTGAGAAAAATAATAATAATAATAATAAGTAAATTCAAATTGAAAGAGAAATAACCTAATTAAAAGAAAATATGAAGACAAGATGTCTAGCTTGTGTTTGAATATAGTGTTAGATAAAATAAATACTATGATGTGAGGGTATAAAGAATACAAGAATTATTTGATGGAGGAATTATGAACATAAAATAAGCAAAGAAGTAACTTGAGTTAAATATGAGGTTATATGTAAATAATGATGTTATATTTGAGAATGAATTTTAGTAGAACAAATTTCAAATAAAAATATTATGTGCTTTGTGTTTCGGCACATAATAAAATATTGATGGACTAATGGTATAATGACACTTGGTTGCTTTAGGAGTGGTGTCTGAGTCGGTTATCGAGACAAGAGGAGCTGGGTCATCCCGAACGTAAGGTAGGTGATTCGTCACCTTACTTCAATTATTTTTAGTTTTCCTAATAATTTGTATTGATTATGATTATGTGAATTACCGGTAAATTGCGTGAAATTACGATTTTGTTGGTTAACAAAGAGGTTAACCGGATCTTTGGGTAATTCAAATGGAATTATCGAAGTGATTGGCTAACAAAAAAGATTAGCCGGATGTTGGGTAATTCAAATGGAATTACCGGATTGATTTAGCTAACAAAAGAGGTTAGCCGGATGCTGGGTAATTCAAATGGAATTACCGGATTGATTGGCTAACAAAAGAAATTAGCCGGATGCTGGGTAATTCAAATGGAATTACCGGATAGATTGGTTAACAAAAGAGGTTAGCCGAATGATGGGTAATTTTGAATGGAAATACTGGATCTATTGGTAAATGAGGAAAGAAACCAAAGTTCTGAGTGATTATATGGGAATGCTAGATTTATCGATAATTAAATTGAGTTAGTTGAATTTGTAATTTTCAAAAAGATTATGTAAATTAAGGGATTAAGTTACACTGAAGTAAAAGTATTAAATTTCAAAGGTTAAGAGTAATTAGTTAATATTAAAATAACATAGTGTATAAGTTACTTAATATTGTTATTGTTGAAACAGGTACGCCGCGAGGTGATGCAGATCGTTAGATGTAGGAACACTCCTGTTTATGAATTTCTATTTTGGAATGTAATAATCATGTTGTTACCTAGAGTGTAAACCATTTTGGGTTATAAAAATTAAGTAGGCGAGTGTAATATGTAGGGGATGTAATATATATGTATAGTTGTTAGTATGATCAAATTAACATTCATGTTTTACTTAGAATGTAAATCCTTTGTGTTGTAAAAATTAAGAAAGTGTAATATGTAGGGTATATATATATTATATATATGTATAGTTGTTAGTATGATCAAATCATTTTCAAAATGATAAGATAAGATTTATTATAAATATATTATGACTCATAATCTTAATGTTGCATTTATGAAGTTTAAAGGCTTGTATGTAATTAGTTAACATTTATTACGTTAATGATAATTTGTTATCTTTTGAGTTGTTTTGATAGCATATTTATGTTAATTTACTAATTGATATGATGAGATTTGCATATATGGATAAGTATGAATATTGAGTTATCGTTTGATGAATAGAATGTGATCCAGGATGATTGGACCAAGATGTAAATTGTAATGACATATAATAGAAGTGTTGGTATCAACAAAAATAGAGGAAACTCTGCTGAAATTTCAAAAAAAAAAAATTCCATAATTTAGACTTATTACCCACACTTGACATTGGTAAAGAAATGTTGAGAGAATTCATGATACTGTAATTTGAG
>CM063597.1:9110290-9140451 GCA_032356905.1 Salix exigua
GGAAAACGTGGTGATTCTTCTGGTTGTTGTGGTGGCGGAGATGGTGGCCTGTGGTGGCCGGAATAGTCATCGGAACGGCGACTGGTTACGTCGCCAGGTTGCTACTACTACTTTGGCTTTCTTTGTTCGTTCCTTCGTCTGAGATAATGGAGGAGTTTCTGGGGTTGAAGGGTGGTTTATGTTGATGATGAGGCTGGCTGGTGGCTGTGAGTTCGGAACTATGAAGCAATAGGGTGTTCGATTTATATGGTTAAACCTCTTTCTACACTAATAGCTCTATTTGAGAATGAGTACCAACCCATTTCAGCAAATAGAGTATCTATACCTAGAGCAGACAAATCATGACTTAAACCTCTTTCTACACTAATAGCTCTATTTGAGAAATTACTCAAGAATCTTTGAACATTATCACCTAATGACAAAGCTAGATCATTGGCTCGTTTACTCCTTGATTCAGTCCTTCTTAAACGTTTCTGGGATGCCATTGACTTTAATTAGGCTATGGGTGTTTTGATTTGGAGTGGTTTTTGAGAGGATTTGGGGTTAGTGTTTTCGGATTTTTGAATGTTGTCTGTTTAATGTGTTCTGAAACCCTAGATAGTATTTATACTATCGAGCAACCGGTCGACCGGTTGCCTTGGGGTAATTTCAACCGGTCGCCCGGTTGACTCCCAAGTTGAGAATTTTCCAATTTTCTTTTTTGAACCGTTCTTTGTACTCAAAATGTAGCCTTTTCATATAAAAATTATGTCCAAAACGCAAAGAAATCAAGGGGCTAAAAATGCTAATTTTAGGCAGTAGCCAAAGCTACTGTTCCTCTGGCTCAACTGGTCAACCGGTTGATCCAGATGTATGCACCGGTCGACCAGTACATGCAAAAATGGAAATTTTTGTATTTTGACTTTAAAATCTTGATTTAATCTTCAAAATACCCTATATGTCTAAAAATTATGTTCATAACCATTATCCTCTAAAATTCAAAAAATTCCAGTAGCCATCCTCTGGTTTTTCTGTCTCAACCGGTCAACCGGTTGGACTTGCTCTTGATGAACCGATCGACCGGTTCATCCCATAATTTCTAAATTCCCCAATATTTGTTTTGAACAAATTTCCTATGCTCCAAGTGTATACATTTTAACATCAAATAAATCCAACTTATAACCATTGATGTATACATAATTCAAACATCATTTGCATGGATAAACCCTAGGTTCCTTCTTATTTCGCAAAAGCGATCTTTGGCTAAGGGTTTTGTAAAAATATCTGCAAGTTGATGTTCTGTACCTATAAACTCAAGTACAATATCTCCTTTTTCAATGTGATCCCTTAAGAAGTGATGTCTTACTTCTATGTGTTTTGTACGAGAGTGTTGAATAGGATTTTTAGATAGGCAAATAGCACTTGTATTATCACATTTAATCGGAGTATTTTCAAACCTAAGTCTATAATCCTCCAGAGTTTGTTTCATCCATAATACTTGTGCACAACAACTACCTGCCGCAATATATTCTGCTTCAGTTGTTGATAGGGCTACCGAGTTTTGTTTCTTACTTGCCCATGATACTAGTGAAGATCCTAGAAAGTGACAAGTTCCACTAGTATTTTTCCTATCTATTTTGCAACCCGCAAAATCTGCATCCGAATAACTGATTAAACTCATTTCACTTCCCTTCGGATACCACAACCCTAAATTAATTGTACCATGCAAGTAACGAAAAATTCTTTTTACTGCACTAACATGGGATTCTTTTGGACATGCTTGAAATCGTGCACATAAACATACACTAAACATAATATCGGGTCTACTTGCGGTTAAATATAAAAGAGAACCAATCATACCTCGATATTTGGTGATGTCTACGGTTTTACCTTTTTCGTACAATAAGGATATCTTTTCCTTTTCTTTTCGTAAACAGGGTGGTGTCAATTTTGCCAATGTTAAAATCATTTTCAATAAGAAATGTTTTTAATCTATCATACCATGCCCTAGGTGCTTGTTTTAAACCATACAAGGCCTTTTTGAGTTTAAAAACATGATTAGGAAATTCAAAATTTTCAAAGCCTTGAGGTTGTTCAACATATACTTCTTCCATTATAAAACCATTTAAAAATGCACTTTTAACATCCATTTGGAAGAGCGTAAAATTTGCATGACATGCATAGGCTAATAACATTCTTATAGATTCAAGTCTAGCTACTAGTGCAAAGGTTTCTTCATAATCTATTCCTTCTTCTTGATTATAACCTTTAGCAACTAGTCTTGCTTTGTTTCTAACAATAGTCTCATGTTCATCAACTTTGTTTCTAAAGACCCATTTAGTACCAATTATTGATAAATCTTTTGGTCTAGGGACTAGTTCCCAAACATTATTTCTCTCAAACTGATTTACCTCATCTTGCATGGCTAAAATCCATTTTTCATCATTTTCAGCTTCAAGAAAGGTTTTAGGTTTTATTTGAGAAACAAATGCATAATGTCCACTAATGTTTCTAAGGGATGCTCTAGTTTTAGTTCCTTCAAACGGATTACCAATAATTAATTCTGGAGGATGAGAACTTACATACCTTAGCTCCTTTGGCGGCTCAAAGGAGTTACTTACCAACTCTTGTTGATTGCTTGAGCTTGGTTGGTCCTTGTTCATGTCTTCATTTGATGATTCATTTGGATTTTTATCATGAAGATTCAAATTTTGAACACTTTTATTTAAGTCATCTAGAATCTCAACAATTTTTTCTTTTTGAGTTTCCTCAAAAGCGACATGCATGGATTCCTCAAGACAAAGTGTTCTATTATTGTATACTCTGTAAGCTTTGCTAGAGAAGGAGTATCCAAGAAAAATTCCAACATCGGATTTTGAATCAAATTTATCAAGGTTGTCTTTAGTGTTTAGAATAAAGCATTTTGAACCAAAGACTTTAAAGTAAGAGATGTTGGGCTTCCTCCCTTTCCAAAGCTCATAAGGAGTCTTTTTCAACTCAGGTCTCAAAGTAACATGATTTAAAACATAGCAAGAAGTATTTACGGCTTCCTCCCAAAAACATTTAGGGGTGTTAAATTCATTTATCATAGTTCTTGCCATTTCTTGAAGAGACCGATTTTTCCTTTCCACAACCCCATTTTGTTGGGGAGTTCTAGGAATTGAAAAATTGTGGTGGTATCTTTTTTCTTCACAAAACGTTTCAAATAAATCACTTATAAATTCACCACCATGATCGCTCCTTATGTTAATTATAGAAAATCCTTTCTCATTTTCGACTTTCTTTGAAAACTTTACAAATTCATGAATGGTTTCATCTTTTGATTTCAAAAATATAACCCATGTATATCTAGTAAAGTCATCAACAATTACAAACACATATCTATTACCACTTAAACTTCTTGTTCTAGTTGGTCCAAATAGATCTATGTGAAGTAATTCTAAAGGTCTTTCGGTTGATATGTGATTCTTGCTTTTAAAAGATGTTTTGACTTGTTTACCCATTTGGCAAGCATCACACAACTTTTCCTTTTCATATGCAATATGAGGAAGACCTTTAACTAAATCATTTTTAGCTAATTTTGAAAGGATGTCCATGCTTATGTGACCTAGTCTTCTATGCCATAGAAAACTATCATTTAAACTAGCAACAAGACAACTTTCACTACTCATACATGTATCTATTTTGATCTTATAGATGTTTCCAATTCTATTACCGATAAAAATAATTTTATCATTTTCAAGTATTAAGCAACATGTATGATCAAAAATGATTTTATATCCTTTGTCACATAATTGACTTATACTAAGTAAGTTATGTTTAAGATTATCAACAAGAAATATATTTTCAATGGAGGTTGAAGACATACCTCCAATGTTGCCAATTCCAACAATTTTTCCTTTTGAGTTGTCCCCAAAAGTCACTTTTCCTCCTTTAGTTTTGGTAAGGCTTGAAAAAAAGGTGTCGTCTCCTGTCATGTGTCTTGAACAAGCACTATCCAAAAACCACTCCTGTTGTAACCCAATGTTGGGTCATGCCCCAAAACTATCAGAAAATAACAAAAAAAAAATAAAATAAAATAAAATAAAATGGGGATGGTGTCGGTAAAAAAAAAATCAAGTTAAAATTTGGAACATTTTTGAAAGATTTGATTGTACCCTTTTTGTGCCCAGAAATGAAAAAACGCGGATCCAAAGCTAAAGTAATTTATTATGAGATAAATTCGCGTATAAATTAAGTCACAGAATATAATAATATTTTTTGTGGACCGATTTGATATAGTCGTCGGTTAATGTAAAAGCGTAATTATATTCAGGAATTAATTTAGGTCCAGTTGAAGGGTTTAATTAAGCTTGACGACTTAATTATACTTTAATATTGTTGTAACCCAATTTTGGGTCATGTTTCAAAGCTATATATATATAATAAATAAATCAATAAATAAATAAATGGGGGGTGGTGTCGGGAAGAAAATCAAGTCAAAATTTTGGACTTCTTTGAAAAATCGATTATACCCTTTTTTTTGTGCCCAAAAATGAAAAAAACGCGGACCCAAAGCTAAAGTAATTTATTATAAGATAAATCCGCGCATAAACTAAGTCATAAAATATAATTATATTTTTTATGGACCAATTTGATATAGTCGTTGGTTAATATAAAAACGTAATTATATTCAGGAATTAATTTAGGTGCAGTTGAAGGGTTTAATTAAGCTTGACGACTTAATTATACTTTAAATGGATCAAATTAATTTGATTAAAGGCTTAGTTAATAAGAAATCAAATGCTTAAATTTAATTCGGGCTCAATTGGGGATATTTGAATTTTCGGAAACCAATTTGATTTTTTTTTCAAGCCAATCAAGCGAAATCGGGGACCTAATTGAACAAATTAAGAGTTGCATGGTCGAGTGGGGAACTACATCGACCAAAGTAAAAGGTGCACAAAATTTAAAGTTAACTTTGAATTTTTCACAAGGATATAATTGCACACGATCATAAATTAAAGTTCAATTAAGGATGCAATTGGAGGAGTAACAAATAGAGGGACCAAACTGTATTTTATACCCAAAAACAACAAAACTTGAGCCACCCGAAAAACCCCACTTTGAAGACAAAACTCTCCACTATCCACATGGGATTTTGGAATTAAAAGACAAAGACATTGAGCTACCCACCCATTTTGATTGAGCCACCCGAAACTTTGAGCCGCAGGATACCCCGGTTTTCGTAACCGAGGACATGTAAAAAGGGGAGATTTCACGTAAAAAAGGGGGGAGAAGGAGCAAAAAGGATGGGACAACAAAAAAACTGAGGAAAAGAGGAAGAGATTTCACGTAAAAAAAAAAAGACTTGAAATTCTAGTTTTGGGGGGGGCGGGGACAAGGTCGATCTTCCTCTTCATGGTCCGCTCGTCCGTCTCCCTCTCGGAAAAATCACGAAGTTCTCTCTCTCCCGGTAAGCTGTCTCCCTCTCTCTCGGTTGAAGAACGAAGACCGTCGACCACCCCTCATCTCACCTTCAACAAAACCTCAGCGTCCCCATTTTTCTCTCGCCTCTGTCCCTCCCGTGCCTCTGTCTCTCTCGGTCTCGGAAAAACCAGGGAACTGGTTGGGCTCACTCTCCCTCTCGGATTTTTTGAAGAAGCACACCGTCGAGTCCTGCCACGCCAACACCAACCAGGCACTCACACTCCCCTGCATCACCTCAGCTCCACAGCTCCTCCTTTACTCTCGGCCCTTTTCCCTCTCTACCTCCTAAGAATCCAGCAACCCCGACGTCTCTCTCTCCTCTGGTTCGACCCCCCCTCTCTCTCGGTTGAAGGACGTAAGTCCACCGTCGACCGCCAGGTCCCTCCTGACCACCACTTTCGTCATCCTCACCACTCCGAGCAACCAAGGCGACCATCCCGGCGAAGAAACCGAGCAGCGGCCCTACAAGCGTCACCGACCCGCCACCTTCGAGCTCCATTTCCGCGAGCTCAGGCCACCATTTCCGATTCCAACACGTCGGGAAGAACCCCTCGGCGTTCTCTACACTAAGGTATCAACAAAATCCCCGTTAATCGTACTTGAAAAATCGATATTTCACTGTTCATCATCTCTGCGTTTAGCCCGGTTCCTGTAGCTACCGGGTCGGGTCGGGCTTGTTCCCGACCCGGACCCGACCACGTCTGGGCCACGGCCCAGACCCGACAACGTCTGGGCCACGGCCCAGACGAGACCGTCTGGGCCACGGCCCAGACCCGATATGCGTCTGGGCCACGGCCTGGACTGAGATTCTCGGGCCACGGCCCGGACTCGATATGCGTCGGGCCACGACCTGCATCTGCTAGTAAGGTCGGCGACCGGCCCGGGACCATGAGCTGGCGACTCAGATTTTAAATAGGGTGAAGTGGCGATCCATTCACCTAAAATATATATAATATATATATAATATATATAGAATAATATAATAATATAATATAATAATAATAAAAATAATGAAAAAAAAAAAATAAAAAAACATAAAAAATATTTTATTTTTTACAAAAAAACTTAAAAATGTGTTATTTTTCTTGCATAAGGCCAATACAATAGCATATTTTAAAAATTGTTTTCTTTTAAAAAAAATATATATTAACTTGGGTTTTGAAGAAAATTGAGTTTTAGCATGGATTTTGCAAAGAAAAATCATTTATTGCATTTATGAGATTTTACAAAATGTTTGTAAAATCCAAAGGGTATTAGCCAATATTCAAAAAATATAAAAAAACTTTTCGGTGATTTATATTATTTTTTTTCGGAGTTTGGATAAATTCTATCCAAAATATTCGGTATAAATGATATATCTTTAACCTGTAAATATTTTTTTTCTATATATTTTAGCAATTATGAGACAAACAAAAACATCAAGCAGCTTGCCTTAGGTAGGGCGTACTAGGGGTGCTAAAACCTTCCCTTTACGCAACCAGTCCCTTACCCTAGAATCTCTGAAAGACCAGTCATAGGTTTCCTAGTAACCATAATACTAGGTGGCGACTCCTTTTGTTATAAAAAAAAATATAAATAATCCCCCGACATAATAATCTCTCCCCGCTCATGGGGACCAGTCGCTACGGCGTCGCTCGCCAGCCATTTTTGGGGTGCGACAGAATGGCGACTCCACTGGGGACCTTCGACTAGGCTTGATAAATTTGTTTGTTTATGATATGCTAATTATTTGTGTGTTTATTTATTCATTTATTCTTATGTTTCCATGAATTATTTGTTTGTTTAAAAGCTTTAGCATGCATCTTTTCATCCTGTCATCATAATATGCCTCGTCATGCATCACTTTTATTTATGTTGAGAGCACACACCAACTTTAAGTTACGTGGGGGACTAGCAGCTTACCTATGACTTGAGTCAAGGTTTAAGTTTGTGTAAACCCCAACTCTTTGCTGAGAGCTTAGATGATAGTGATTGGTATACGTACCATCCCATTATCTGCTAAGACCCCATATTGCCTTCACGAAGGTGATCACTGGGACAGCGAGAGACCCTCTTTAGAGCCCAAATAGTAAGCCTACCCCATGTCTCACATAAAAGAACTAGAACTTATCGTTAGGGTGTATGCTCCGTCATATATTTCACTTGAGCATATTCATTATACCACATACACTTTACATTCTCTTATGCATGCATGTAACAGCTCTACCACGAAACATAGGTCCCCCTGTTAAAGTCCACAACACCCGACTAAGAAGAAGAATGGAAAACGACAGGGCAGAACTAGAATCCCAGTACCAAAGGGATCTTGAAGCTATGCGAAATGACGTAGCACGTTTGACTAGTTTGCTAGAGAAGACTTTAAGAGCAAGAGATGGAGAAGGCACATCCGCTCAAACCGATGAAGCACCTCCACCTCCAGCAGTTCAAAGCCCGGGGGCACCCCTTATTGTGGGAACTAATTCGCCAAAGAGGCAGCCTGAATCCACTCGGCCCATCCCGATTCCTATTACACTAGATTTAACAGACGATGACCCACAAAATACCGGAGTTCCTGAGCACACTGGATATGACAAATGGTCTGCATTAGAGGAAAGATTAAGAGCAATTGAAGGGAACGACCTATCCGACCCAATCGAGGCGGTGAGCGTGTTTGGTACCAAACATTGTGATACCACGAATTTCGAGGTCCGGAGTTTATCAAGTATACTTGGAATAGAATGCTCGAAAACCCATCTTCGTTCTTACTATAACAAGATGGCGGAGGTAATACATGATGATAAATCGTTAATCTACTTTTTCGGAGACGACTGACGAGTTCGACACTTCAGTTGGTACATGAGGTCGGACAACATCGAGATTCGAAAGTGGGCTGATTTGGCGGATGCTTTTTGAAGCGATATAAGTTCAACCTCGAGATTGCTCCCGATAGGATAAGCTTGATGACAATGGAGAAAGGAGCCCAAGAGTCTGTAAGGACTTATGCTCAGAGATGGAGGGACCAGGCTGTCAATGTGCAACCTCCATTGATAGAGTCTGAAATGGTGACCCTGTTTGCCAATACGTTCAAGGCTCCGTACTATGAGCACCTGATGGGAAGTTCCGCCCAACACTTTTTTGATGCTGTACGGATTGCTGAAAGGATTGAGCAGGGAATCCGGAGTGGAAGAATTGTGGAACCCATAGAGAAGAGGGGTTTCATCGGGAAGAGAAAAGAAGTGGAGGTGAATAATGTGGAAGAACGGTACAAGGGGAAAGAGAAGAATTACAAGAACTACCAAACACCTACCCCACAAACCACCAACATCAACTTTTCCAAACCCACCACTCCAAACCAACCTTTTTACCCAAAATTCCCCACACATAATCAAAATAACTATCAAAGAAGAAACTATCCACAAGATGAAGAACTACCACCTTTGCCCATGACCTTAAAAGAATTGTATGCCCAATTACTAAGCATTGGACATATTGCTCCCTTACCAGTACCACCAGCACGCCCACCTTTCCCTGCCTGGTACAACCAAAATTTGACTTGCGAGTACCATGCTGGTAACGCCGGCCATAGCATCGAGACCTGCGTAGCTTTTAAGAGGAAGGTATTGCAATTGATCAAGATCGGATGGATCACAATTGAGGATCCGCCCAACGTAAGTCTGAACCCCTTGCCCAAGCATGCAGCAGGAAGTAGTGGGGTAAATGCAGTGGAAGTGGATACCAAGGAAATGGCTCTAAAAGTGACCATGACCAGATTATACGACATGTTGGTGCAATCTGGACGTTTTAGGGGATCAACTAATCATGACATTGGTGAAAATGACTTTTGCCCATTCCATGAACAAAAAGGGCATCACATAGATGAGTGTACCGATTTCCATCAAAGGTCATAAGGATGTTGACTTTGGGGAGCTGAGGATAGAGAATATGGAAAGTGGTGGAGAGGTAGCGGGATTGGAGACTTTGAGAACAACAAAAAGAAATTGGAATGGATTGGGGTAACAAAGTGAAGGTCGCGAGAACAAAGGTTTGAGCTGGGATATAAACCTAAAAAGAAGGATTACCAGCGGGCTGCCATGGCAAGAAAGGAGAAAAGAATGGCGAGGATCAAGGGAAGGAAGCCTGAAGAAGAAGATCTAGTCATTCCGCCAATCAAAGTCTCATTCCCAAAGGCAGCGTATGCTATACAACTCTGATCCGAGGCACAAGAGCTTTCTTGAGAAGATGTCATCTATGAGCATAAATATTGTGGAGAAGGAAGAAGTCCAGGGATTTGTCAAGGAGACTCGATCGAGGAAAATGGATGAAGAGCTACCACAGTTGACCATCTATCGTTGTAGAAGAAGCCACTTGCCCATGCATGCATTCGGAAGTTAGCTAAAGAAGAGAAGTTCCAGACTCGGAAACCCAAGAAGCTCCATTGGTTTTCAAAATGTAATGAACAATGTTTTCTATATTTGTTTTTGTTGGTTTGTTTTAAGGCCTAACAGGCCAATCAGATTTTATCTTGATTTGTCGTGAACTAAATTTTTATCATGCATTTTTTCATCTCTCGCTTATTTTTTATTTTTGTGCATTTATACCCATTTTCCGCTTCAGGAATCTCGAAGCGGGACTTCCACAACACCACTTGCACTTTGCACGAGAATGAATGGCCGAATTATAAAGAGCACATAATAGTTGTAGAAGAGGAAGATGGTGACGAAAGTAGTGTTAAAGAATTCACAAAATTATTAGAGCAACATGAACAGGTTTGGAAACCCGCTAAAGAGGAACTTGAAACCATAAATGTGGAGTACGGAAGAAAGCCCAAGAGAACTCAAGGTAGGAACTTTGATAATGCAAAAGGAAAGAGAAGATTTGATTGCACTTGCTCGAGATTACACAGATGTTTTTGCTTGGTCCTATGAGGATATGCCCGGTCTAGATACAAATATTGTAGTCCATAGGCTACCATTGGAGGAGGGATGCAGACCGATTAAGCAAAAGTTAAGAAGAACGCACCTGAAGTTTTGATCAAAGTAAAGGCGGAGATTGAAAAGCAATGGAATGCTTGGTTTCTTAGAGGTGGTCAAATATCCACAATGGGTGTCTAACATAGTAGTGGTACCTAAAAAGAGGGCAAGATTCGAGTGCAGTGTGGACTTTAGGGATTTAAATCGGGCTAGCCCTAAAGATAATTTTCCTTTACCACATATAGACATGTTAGTTGATAATGCAGCTCGTAGCTCAGTGTATTCCTTTATGGATGGTTTCTCAGGTTACAATCGAGATAAAAATGGCGCCGGAAGATAAGGAGAAGACGGCGTTTGTTACACCATGGGGACTTTACGCTATAAAGTCATGCCATTTGGGTTAAAGAATGCTGGGGCCACTTATCAAAGGGCTATGGTGACTTTGTTTCACGACATGATGCACAAGGAGATTGAAGTATACGTGGATGACATGATCGCTAAATCGGAAAAGGAGAGAATCATGTCCAAATATTGAAGAAATTATTTGACGAAGTTAAGAAAATATCAATTGAGGCTTAACCTCGCAAAGTGTTCATTTGGGGTGAAGTCCGGGAAGTTCTTGGGATTTGTGGTAAGTGACAAAGGAATAGAAGTAGATCCGGAAAAAGTAAAGGCTATTCGGGGTATGCCGACTCAGAACGAGAAGGAAGTAAGGGATTTTTGGGAAGGTTAAATTACATTGCTCGATTCATATCCCAATTAACCACAACCTGCGATCCTATTTTCCGTTTGTTGAGAAAGAAGAATCCCGGCATTTGGAACGCAGAATGTGAAGAAGCGTTTGAGAAAATCAAGCGATGCTTGCTTAAACCACCTCTACTGGTTCCCCTGTACCAAAAAGGCCATTGATTTTATACTTAACGATGGACCAAACAGCGATGGGATGCATGCTTGGGCAACAGGATGAATCGGGAAGGAAGGAAAAGGCCATTTACTATTTAAGCAAGAAGTTCACGGAGTGTGAGTCTAGATATGCTATGATTGAGAAGTTGTGTTGTGCATTAGCATGGGCTGCAAAAAGGTTGCGACAATATATGTTGTATCATACCACATGGCTAATTTCTAAATTAGACCCGTTGAAGTACATCCGTGAAAAGCCCTATTTATCCGAGTCGAATCGCCGGTGGCAAGTTACGCTATCCGAATATGATATAGTGTATATGACAAGGAAGCGGTGAAAGGGAGTGTCATCGCTGATCACCTAGCGGACCATGCTATGGAAGATTATGAGCCGTTAGACTTTGATTTTCCCGATGAGGATGTGTTTTCAGTAGAAGAAGGAAAACCCGGATGGTGGACTATGTACTTTGATGGTGTCTGTGAACATATGTGGTAACGGAGTCAGGCGATGATAATATCTCCGACAAGAAGCAATACCGGTGTCAACCAAAGCGCAATCGGTGCACTAATAACACAGCCGAGTATGAGGCTTGTATTCTTGGTTTAGAGACTGCATTGGAGTTGGGCGTATAGAAGATAGATGTATATGGAGATTCGATGCTAATTATTTGTCAGGTAAAAGGGGAATGGCAAACCAAAGAAGAAAAGCTAATATCCTACCAAGAGTACTTATCTAAACTTGCTAAAGAGTTTGAGGAAATAGAGTTCACCCATCTAGGAAGGGAAGGAAATCGGTTTGCAGATGCTTTGGCCACTCTAGCTTCTATGGCTAGAATAGACTTTGGGCAAAGATTACAGTCGATACACATCGACATCGAAATAACCCGTCTCATTGTTGCTTAGTTGAAGGAGAAATAGATGGAAACCCTTGGTACTACGATATCAAGAACTTCATCCAAAATCGGACTTATCCCTGGGGCATCCAACACCGGAAAGAAGACCTTGAGAAGACTGGCAATGGATTTTTACCTTGATGGAGAAGCTTTATATAAGAGGTCATCTGATGGGACTTTCTCTGAGATGCCTAGATGGGGTTGAAGCTAGAACGCATTGCGAGAAGTGCATGAAGGGATCCGCTCGACCCATGCAAGTGGACATATGATGGCGAGGAAAATACAAAGAGTCTGGTTACTTTTGGATGACATTAGAGAAGGATTGCATTGACTATGTCCGCAAATGTCACAAGTGTCGGATCTATGGGGACAAAATGAATGCCCCTCCGATACCTCTATTTAATTTGTTATCTCCGTGGCCTTTTGCAATGTGGGGTATCGATGTGATTGGACCTATCAACCCAAAAGCCAGCGAATGGTCACGAGTTCATCCTCGTGGCAATTGACTACTTCACAAAATGGGTAGAGGCCGGTCGTTTGCTCATGTAACACGAAGGTGGTGAAGAAGTTCATTGAGAGAGATCCGATATGTCGGTATGGGCCACGTAAAAGATTATAACCGATAATGCCCAAAACTTCAATGGGAAGTTGATAATGAACTTTGTGCTAAATGGAAGATCAAACATTCAAATTCCTCTCCTTATAGGCCCAAGATGAATGGTGCCGTAGAAGTCGCTAACAAGAACGTCAAGAAGATTGTCCAGAAAATGGTGGTCACCTATAAGGATTGGCATGAGATGTTGCCATCTACCCTTCACGCATATCGTACCGCAGTTTGAACCTCAATAGGAGCCACTCCATACATGTTGGTGTATGGGATGGAGACGGTAATGCCTTTAGCGGTAGAGAACCTATCATTAAGAGTATTGATAGACTCTGAATTGGAAGAAGCAGAATGGGCAAAAGTCAGATATGAGCAACTAAATTTGATCAGCGAAAAGAGGTTAGCTGCATCTGTCATCATCAATTATACCAAGGAAGGATGGCCAAAGCATATGATAAGAAAGTCCGACCTCGAAAATTCCGAGAAGGCGATCTGGTATTGAAGAAAATACTGCTTGTACCAGGACAAGATCAGAGCAAATGGGCCCCAAACTATGAAGGCCCTTATGTGGTGAAGAAGTCATTCTCGGGAGGAGCTTTGCTACTATCTAGAATGGATGGAGATGATTTAGTTAGGCCTATGAATTCTGATTCTGTAAAGAAATATTACGCTTGATATGTTGTAACCTTCCGCAATAGATAAAATTCGGCCATGAATTCTTGTTGCAAGAAATCTTTTCCAAAGCACATGATTTTATAATATTTATTTGCGTTCTATCATTTATTTTTGATATATTTTGTGCACCTCGCTGGGGGCAAAAATTATTTAAATAGTGATTTGCTTTAAAAGTGTCCATTTACAAATAAAACCATGTTTTGAAATTTTTTCAATTATATATCGTTTTAAGTTTTTTTAAAATGAGTAAAAAATAATAATGGAGCGAGAAAGGGTCCTGTATGGAACAAAAGAGTCTCGCGCTAAGCGTAAAGATATGGCATGGGAACACATCCTATGAAGGAAGGCCACCACGAAGAGAGGGGGACCTATGTTTCCAAAAGAGGTAACAGAGCATGCATATTATTGTCATAACACTAACCTCGACAGAAAGGTGTGGTGAAAGCTGATGCAATTTCGAGTCATGAAAGATATGAAGAAACAAAATCTCAGGTCGACAAACCATGGTAAATGAATTGAGAATCGATGTTGTTTCGTTCCTCGAGCCGGGTCGGTCACCCATAAAAATGAGACCATGATATCCGGGTAGGTCACCCGTAAAAATGAGACCATGACATCCGAGTCGGTCACCCAAAAAAATGAGACCTCACTAACTCGGGTCGGTCACCCAGAAAAATGAGACCTCACTAACTCGGGTCGGTCACCCAGAAAAATGAGACCTCACTAACTCGGGTCGATCAGCCGGAAAAATGAGACCTTACTAACTAGGGTCGGTCACCCGGAAAAATGAGACCTTTCTAATTAGGGTCGGTCACCCCGAAAAATAAGACCTCTTTTCTTTCTAACTAGGGCAGGTCACCCGTCATAATCAGACCCGGGTAAGTCATCCGTCACTATCGAGACTCTTTTTGGGCAGGTCACCCGTCATAATCAGACCCGGGTAAGTCATCCGTCACTATCGAGACTCTAACTCGGGCAGGTCACCCGTCATAATCAGACCCGGGTAAGTCATCCGTCACTATCGAGACTCTAACTCGGGCAGGTCACCCGTCATAATCAGACCCGGGTAAGTCATCCGACACTATCGAGACTCTAACTCGGGCAGGTCACCCGTCATAATCAGACCCGGGTAAGTCATCCGTCACTATCGAGACTCTAACTCTGGCAGGTCACCCGGCATAATAAGACCCGGGTAAGTCATCCGTCACTATCGAGACTCTAACTCGGGCAGGTCACCCGTCATAATCAGACCCGGGTAAGTCATCCGTCACTATCGAGACTCTATTAATTCGGGCAGGTCACCCGTCATAATCAGACCCGGGTAAGTCATCCGTCACTATCGAGACTCCAACTCGGGAGGTCACCCGTCATAATCAGACCCGGGTAAGTCATCCGTCACTATCGAGACTCTATTAATTCGGGCAGGTCACCCGTCATAATCAGACCCGGGTAAGTCATCCGTCACTATCGAGACTCTCTTAACTGGTAAGCCATGCGTCACAATGAGACAAGCTCTATTTTTTTTCTTTTTCTTTACAACACTTACTAAGCTAAAGTCTTTAGGTAAAGACTTTAGTCGTAAGCATCGTAAAGAAGGGGGCAACTGTTGTAACCCAATTTTGGGTCATGTTTCAAAGCTAAATATATATAATAAATAAATAAATAAATAAATAAATGGGGGGTGGTGTCGGGAAGAAAATCAAGTCAAAATTTTGGACTTCTTTGAAAAATCGATTATACCCTTTTTGTGCCCAAAAATGAAAAAACGCGGACCCAAAGCTAAAGTAATTTATTATAAGATAAATCCGCGCATAAACTAAGTCATAAAATATAATTATATTTTTTATGGACCAATTTGATATAGTCGTTGGTTAATATAAAAACGTAATTATATTCAGGAATTAATTTAGGTGCAGTTGAAGGGTTTAATTAAGCTTGACGACTTAATTATACTTTAAATGGATCAAATTAATTTGATTAAAGGCTTAGTTAATAAGAAATCAAATGCTTAAATTTAATTCGGGCTCAATTGGGGATATTTGAATTTTCGGAAACCGATTTGATTTTTTTTTCAAGCCAATCAAGCGAAATCGAGGACCTAATTGAACAAATTAAGAGTTGCATGGTCGAGTGGGGAACTACATCGACCAAAGTAAAAAGGTGCACAAAATTTAAAGTTAACTTTGAATTTTTCACAAGGATATAATTGCACACGATCATAAATTAAAGTTCAATTAAGGATGCAATTGGAGGAGTAACAAATAGAGGGACCAAACTGTATTTTATACCCAAAAACAACAAAACTTGAGCCACCCGAAAAACCCCACTTTGAAGACAAAACTCTCCACTATCCACATGGGATTTTGGAATTAAAAGACAAAGACATTGAGCTACCCACCCATTTTGATTGAGCCACCCGAAACTTTGAGCCGCAGGATACCCCGGTTTTCGTAACCGAGGACATGTAAAAGGGGGGGATTTCACGTAAAAAAAGGGGGGGAGAAGGAGCAAAAAAGGGGGGAGACAACAAAAAAACTGAGGAAAAGAGGAAGAGATTTCACGTAAAAAAAAAAGACTTGAAATTCTAGTTTTGGGGGGGGCGGGGACAAGGTCGATCTTCCTCTTCATGGTCCGCTCGTCCGTCTCCCTCTCGGAAAAATCACGAAGTTCTCTCTCTCCCGGTAAGCTGTCTCCCTCTCTCTCGGTTGAAGAACGAAGACCGTCGACCACCCCTCATCTCACCTTCAACAAAACCTCAGCGTCCCCATTTTTCTCTCGCCTCTGTCCCTCCCGTGCCTCTGTCTCTCTCGGTCTCGGAAAAACCAGGGAAGCTGGTTGGGCTCACTCTCCTCTCGGATTTTTGAAGAAGCACACCGCCGAGTCCCGCCACGCCAACACCAACCAGGCACTCACACTCCCTCGCATCACCTCATCTCCACAGCTCCTCCTGTACTCTCGCCCTTTTCCTCTCTACCTCCTAAGAATCCAACGAACCCCGACGTCTCTCTCTCCTCCGGTTCGACCCCCTCTCTCTGGTTGAAGGACGTAAGTCCACCGTCGACCGCCAGTCCCTCCCGACCACCACTTTCGTCATCCTCACCACTCCAAGCAACCAAGGCAGACCATCCCGGCGAAGAAACCGAGCAGCAGCCCTACAAGCGTCACCAGCCCGCCACCTTCGAGCTCCATTTCCGGCGAGCTCAGGCCACCATTTCCGATTCCAACACGTCGGGAAGAACCCCTCGGCGTTCTCTACACTAAGGTATCAACAAAATCCCGTTAATCGTACTTGAAAAATCGATATTTCACTGTTCATCATCTCTGCGTTTTAGCCCCGGTTACTGTAGCTACCGGGTCGGGTCGGGCTTGTTCCCGACCCGGACCCGACCACGTCTGGGCCACGGCCCAGACCCGACAACGTCTGGGCCACGGCCAGACGAGACCGTCAGGCCACGGCCTGGACTCGATGACGTCGGGCCACGCCTGGACTGAGATTCTCCGGGCCACGGCCGGACTCGATATGCGTCGGGCCACGGCCTGCATCGCTGGTAAGGTCTGGTCGGCACTCGACCGGACCACTGGTCGGCAATCAGATTTTAAATAAGGTGAGTGGCGATCCAATTCACCCGAAATATATATAATATATATATAATATATATAGAATAATATAATAATCTAAATAATAATAAAAAATAAAAAAAATAAAAAAAAAATATAATAAAAACATAAAAAGTATTTTATTTTTTACAAAAAACTTAAAAATGTGTTATTTTTCTTGCATAAGGCCACTACACTAGCATATTTTAAAAATTGTTTTCTTTAAAAAAAAATATATATTATCTTGGGTTTTGAAGAAAAATGAGTTTTAGCATGGATTTTGCAAAGAAAAAATCATTTTTGCATTTTTTGAGATTTTACAACAGGTTCGTAAAATCCAAAGGGTATTGGCCAATATTCAAAAAAATATAAAAAAACTTTTCGGTGATTTATATTATTTTTTCGGAGTTTGGATAAATTCTATCCAAAATATTCGGTGTAAATGATATATCGTTAACATGTAAATTTTTTTTTATATATATTTTAGCAATTATAAGACAAACAAAAACATCAAGCAGCTTACCTTAGGTAGGGCGTACTAGGGGTGCTAAAACCTTCCCTTTACGCAACCAGTCCCTTACCCTAGAATCTCTGAAAGACCAGTCATAGGTTTCCTAGTAACCATAATACTAGGTGGCGACTCCTTTGTTATAAAAAAATAATCCCCGACATAATAATCTCTCCCGCTCATGGGGACCGGTTGCCACGACGCCGCTCGGCACGTTTTGAGGTGCGACAAAATTGATCAATTTAATTTTATTAAAGGCCTAGTCATTAAGAAATCAAGTGCTTAAATTTAATTCGGGCTCAATTGATGATGTTTGAATTTTCATTGATCAATTTGAATTTTTTTCAAGCCAATTAAGCGAAATCGGGGACCTAATTGGACAAATTAAGAGTTTTATGGTCGAGCGAGGACTATATGGCACAGATAAAAATCAAGGACCAAATGTGCGCAAAATAAAATTAACGTTGAGTTGTTCACAAGGATATAATTGCACACGATCATAAATTTAAATTCAATGGAGGATGCAATTAAAAGAGTAAATGATTGAAGGGCCAAACTGTATTTTATACCCAAACACAACAAAACTTGAGCCACTCAAAACACCCCACTTTGAAGACAAAATTCCCCACCACCATTTGAAATTGAGAGACAAATAAATTAAGCCACCCGAAATCCCCTATTTTATGGACAAAGCATGCACATTGAGCAACCCACCCATTTACATGGAGCCACCCGAAACCCACTTCTCAAAAAGAACCCGCGTGAGAGCCCCGGGTGGCAGAGCTGTCGGATTTATAATGAAAAGAAAAGAAAAAAAAGAAAAAGGGAGAGGACGGGGAAAAAAAAAAAAAAGGGACGTGAAAGTTTTGAGATTTTGGGGGGTTTCGTAGGAGCACCGGGGGGTTGGCATTTTTTTTCTCTGGATCTTCATCTTCCTACTCGGGCTCCCGGGTTCGAAAAAAAGAAGAAAGCGAGCTCCTCTGGTTCTGGGCTCGACGTCCCTCTCGGCACTCAAAAAAGGGAACCTCAACATCTCGGCTCTGGCTCTCTCACTTTCTCCCTGCTCCTACTCGGTTTTTTCTCTGCTCCCCTATCTCACTAAAACCCGTGGCTTTCCCTCTCGGTGCAAAGAAAAATCGCCGATCACCCCCCTCATCTCACTCAGCAAAAAAACCATAGCGTCCCCTCATTCTCTCGCGATCTGCTCCTCTTCTCTCGGCCTCACAAGAACCATAGGACCCTCATATTCTCCCAGCAAGCTGTCTCTCACCCCTCTCTCGGTCGCCGTTGCTCTCTCTCTCTCAAGGAAACAGCAGCCCCGACGTCCCTCTTTCTCCCGCTCGCCAGCCACGTAGAACTCATCCATTCCACCTCAGACAACATCAGACCATCGCCAGCACCTCAGCCATCGCCTCCGTTGAGTCGAGCAGACAGCAGAGCTCGTCATAGTAAACAAGCTCCGCGACTTCAAGTCCCTTTTCCGGCGAGCACAGGCGGCCATTTCGAAACCACCACGACCATAAGAATCACCTCAACATCCTCTACACCCGGTACCCACCATTTCCCATTCTTTACACTTGAAAAACCTGCACCTTCATTGCACTCAGTACACCATCTTCACGCAAAACGCCTGCTATCGTTGAGAGTAACCTGCAGGTGGGTCTGGTCTGCGGCCACGACCTGATCGAGACCGTCTGGGCCACTGCCTGCACCTCGATCAGAGCCTGGCCGACAACCAGACCGACTGGGTCGGCGACTCAGATGATCAGGTGAGTGGCGATCCAACTCACCTCAAAATAATATAATATATAATAATAATATAATAATAAAATAATAATAAAATAAAAATAAAAATAAAAATAAAAATGTTTTTTTATATACAAAAAAATCTAAAAAATGTGTTATTTTTCTTGCATAAGGCCAATACACTAGCATGTTTTAAAATTGTTTTCTTAAGGAAAAATATATATTATCTTGGGTTTTGAAGAAAAATGAGTTTTAGCATGAATTTTGCAAAGAAAATCATTTATTGCATTTTTTGAGATTTTACAACACATTTGTAAAATCCAAAGGGTATTGGCCAATATTCAAAAAAATACAAAAAAACTTTTCGGTGATTTATATTATTTTTTCGGAGTTTGGATAAATTCTATCCAATATATTCGGTATAAATGATATATCTTTAACATGTAAATATTTTTTATATATTTTAGCAATTATAAGACAAACAAAAACATCAAGCAGCTTACCTTAGGTAGGGCGTACTAGGGGTGCTAAAACCTTCCCTTTACGCAACTGAGTCCCTTACCCTAAAATCTCCGAAAGACCAGTCATAGGTTTCCTAGTAACCATAATACTAGGTGGCGACTCCCTTTTGTTACAAAAATAAATAATCCCCGACACATAATAATTCTCCTCGCAAGATGGGGACCAGTCATAACGACGTTGCTCACCTGACCATTTTGGGGTGCGACACTCCCCATGTTCCCTTGGTTCCTACAAAACAGAATCAAGATGAGGATTTTGGTACCCATACCTTCTTGGGTCCTTTTTGGTTAGGGGTGGTTCCTTTTGGAACCCAAATCATTTTAACAGTTTTATTTTTCTTCATAGGACATGCATAAATCAAATGTCCTAATTTTCTACAGTAATTGCATGTATGACTTGGATCATAAGACTGTTTAGCTTCAACAAAGTAATTCTTTAGGTATTTTTGGTTTTTATTAGGTTTATAACCTAATCCTCTTTTGTTAAATACACTTCTTTGACTCGAAAGCATTTTCTCAAAAAAATTTGAGCCTTGTGTGAATTTTGTGATAATTATATTCAACTCATCAACTTTTTTCTTTTAATGATTTATTATCTTCTTCAAGTTGATTAGTCTTGCTACTCTTGTCATTTAAATCACATATTTTCTTTTCTAATAATTCTTTTTCTTCAATTAAGCAAACATGATTTCTTTTTAGAGTACTATATTTTGAACCTAATTTCTTATATTCTACATATAAATTTTCAAGTTCATGTAATTCAATATAAGAAGGATCGGATTCATCATCCGAAGATAGTACCTCATTTTCGCTTTCAATTGCCATGAAGCACATGTTAGCCACATGTTCTTCTTCATCACTGGAGCTTGAGTCCGAGTCGTCACTCCATGTTGCTTTCAAAGCTTTCTTTTGAAAGCGATTTTTCTTCTTTATTTGAAGAAGAGGACAATCGGTTTTGATATGTCCAAACTTGTTGCATTTGTAGCATCTTGGAGTTTCTTTACTTGATTCTCCTTTGTTTCCCTCCTTTTTGTAGTTCAAAAACTTTATCTTATCATTTTTCTTTCTAAGAAAGTTTCGAAACTGTCTTGTGATCAATGCTACATCTTCCACAAGATCGTCGTGACTGTCTTCATCATCGTCATTATCCTCGTCTTCAACTTGATGAACAGTTTTAAATGCCAAATTTTTCTTTGGCCTTTCTTATTGAGCTCCTCTAATGGTAATTTTGTGAGATCTTTAGCTTTAAGTATTGCTGTCACTTTAGCTTCCCAAGCTTTCGGTAGAGATCTGAGAATCTTACTTACAATCTCTGTATTTGTGTAAGTTCTACCAAGAGCATGTAAACTATTTGTAATGCTAGTCATACGAGTAAACATACTTGTTATGGATTCATTTTGTAACATTTTAAATCACTCATACTGATGAACTAACATATCAATTTTTGATTCTTTTACTTGATTACTTCCTTCATGAGTTACTTCTAAAGTATGCCATATATCCCTAGCATTTTTACAAGAAGATATTCTATTAAATTCACTTCTATTTAATGCACAGTATAAAGTGTTCATGGCTTTAGCATCCATAGAAAATAATCTTTTATCTAAGTCTGTATATTCTATCATGCTTTTTGGAATCTCAATACCATTTTCGATTTTAAGTGGTCTATGAGGTCCATTTTCAATAGAAAGCCATAAATCAAAATCTATAGATTAAAGGTATATTGTCATTCTAGCTTTCCAATAGGCATAATCATTACCATCAAAAAATGGTGGTCTAGATGTTGAGGCACCTTCATTTTGGAGATTATAACTTGTAGTTGCCATTCTACTCAAAGTCTAAGCAAACTTAATAATTGAGAACTAAGCTTTGATACCACTTGTAGGACCTCAGGCGCTACCAACTCTTCTAAAACCAATTGGTGATAGAAGAGGCGCATTCCTTAGCCTTATAGTGCATTCAGCACACACAAGCGCCTATGACATTCGATTGTGACTTGGCCCACCCGGCCTCCGCCACGGGACAATTGATGCACACATGGCCAACATGCAATATGGGTGGCTTCGGGTGGCTCAACAAATGTTGTTTGTTGTTTTTTTTGGTGCAAAATGCAATTTGATCCCTCAATTCATAACTCCTTTAATTGCACCCTTAATTGAACTTAATTGAACTTAATTGAACTTAGATTTATGATTTCGTTCAATTATGTCCTTGTGAAAAATTCAAAGTTATCCTTAAATTTTGCGCACCTTTTTACTTTGGTCCTTGATTTCCAATCTGTGCTACTTGACCCACGGTTGACCATTAAACTCTCAATTGTTTCCAATTGAAAACCTGATTTTGCATAATTGGCTCGGAAAAATTTAACTTAGCCTTCGAAAATTCAAATGTCACCAATTGAGCCCGAATTAAATTTAAGAACTTGATTTCTTATTGACTAAGACTTTAATAAAAATTAATTTGATCAATTTAAAGTATAATTAAGTCGTCAAGCTTAATTAAACCCTTCAATTGGACCTAAATTAATTCCTGAATATAATTATGCTTTTATATAAACCAATGACTATATCAAATTGATCCATAAAAATATAATTATATTTTATGACTTAGTTTATACGCGGATTTATCTGATAGTAAATTACTTTAGCTTTGGATCTATGTTTTTTCATTTCTAGGCACAAAAAGAGTACAATCGAACTTTTTCAAAAATTTCCCAAATTTTAACTTGATTTTTTTACCAGCCCCCCTTGTATTTTTTTTTTTTTTATTTTCTGATAGTTTTGGGGCATGACCCAAAATTGGGTTACAACACTGGTGATGTTAGGGCTGGTTGAAGAAAATTGCTTGAGTTTTTTTTACGTGAATTTTCTCTCCTGATCTTCTTTTTTCTCTTCCTTTTTCACTCCTCTGTTTTTTCTCTTCTTTGTTCTCTGTTTTTTTTCTCTTCTTTCTACGTAAAATACTTTCTCCTCCCTTATCCATCTGTCCCTGCATATTGCTATTTATAGCAGAGAAAACAAACCCTTTGGCTACCCATGGCATGCAGCGAAGTGTTTCTGCCGCTGAATATTTTACACGGGGCACGCCTAAACATTCAATGTTGGGCACATTGGAATATGCAGTGCAATTTTCAAAAATATTGAAGAAAGTAAAAGTATGATTTGATCCTTCAATTTATAATTGCTCTAATTATACCTCCAATTGGCCTTAAAACTTTCAATTTTTTATGCAATTGCATCCCTGTTAAAATTTTGAGAGTAACCTTAGCTTTGCGCGCCTTTTTATTCAAGTCTTTGGTTTCTGATTTGCATGATTTAACCCTCAATCGACCATTAAACTCTCAATTTATTCAATTTGGCCCTCAATTTCGCATAATTAGCTTGAAAAAAAATTCAAATTGGTCTCCGAAAAATCCAATATCATCAATTGAACTCGAATTAAATTCAAAAACTTGATTCCTCATCGACTAAGCCTTTAATAAAATTAATTTGAGCAATTTAAAGTATAATTAAGTCATCGCGCTTAATTAAATCTTTCAATTGGATCATAAATTAATTCTCAAACATAATTACACTTTTAAATTGGTCAACGATTAAATCGAATTGGCCCATAAAAATATAATTATATTTTTTTAATTAATTTTTATGCAAATTTATTTGATAATAAATTACATTAGCCGCGAATTTGCGCTCTTCGTTATTTCCGGGTATAAAAAAATATGATCGTATCATTAAGCTTTTAAATTTATCAATGATTAATTTGTACTTTTAAATTAGCCACCAATTAAACCCAAATGGCCCATAAAAACACAATTATATCTTTCCACTTAATTTCTATGTAGTTTTATCCGATAATAAATTACATTAGCTATAAATTTGTGCTCTTCTTCATTTCCGGGTATAAAAAAGTACTACCGTATCATTACACTTTTGAATTGGCCAACGATGAATTTGCACCTTTAAATTAGCCACCGATTAAATCCAAATGGCCCATAAAAACACAATTATATCTTTCGACTTAATTTCTACGCAAATTTATCTGATAATAAATTACGTTAGTCTTGAATCTGCATTTTACTTCATTTCTGGGCACAAAAGAGATACGATCGAGATCTCAAAAACATCCAAAATTTTCGCCTTGACACCAACCCCTTTTGTTTTATTTTTTTCTTATTATTTTTTTGGTAGTTTTGAGGAATAACCTAAAATTGGGTTATGACAATAAGGATGAACTTTCAATTTATGTTTTTGTTTTTTGTGGATAGAAAATTAACTATTTATTTTTATTATTTGATTATTGCAAATGTTTTCACAATATATATATATATATATATATATATATATATATATATATATATATATATATATATATATATATATATATATATATATATATTAATTGAATTATAAAATGAACTGATCTTAATGTAATGAATTCAATAATTTAGATATCCGAATCTTCTTGCATTTTTAATGATGATAAATATATATTAGTTATTTCGTTGAAAACTAAGTAAACATACATATTTATATTGATTTAAAATTCATATATTTTTTATAATAAAAACTTGCACTTAACATGAATTCTGTACAAATTTATTATTTTTGCTAAATTTATATTATAACAAAAAATACACATAATTAATGTTTTTAAATTGAAAAATATGATGTTGCCCGCGACAAGTCACGAGTGCATTGCCTAGTGTGTGTGTGTGTGAATGTGGTCTTTGTTAATGTCAAAGTCTATTTGAAGGAGTTGGTATGATAGCTAATGAATTAAATATTTTTTTTCTTCTTAAAACAAGCATCATTCTCTTTGTATATTATCTGTCTTTCGTTTTTCGTTTTTATATTATGAAAAATTAACATTTATTGGTATATAAATAAGAAAAACCTTGATGGAGAAATTCAAACAAGCAATTATAAAAAAAAAAAGCCAAGATCCACATCCATCATGTCTGCAATAACCAAAAAATAGCCTGGAACAACCGGAGGTTTATGCATGCTTCGGATCCATAAAGTACACTTTTCAGGTTATATGGTTTCCCATTGATATCCAAAAAAAAATAACCAAAAAATAATTTTGGAGCCTCTATGTATTTCCATTCTTATCTTCCATTTTAGATTTTTTTTTTGTTTACATTTCTCGAGATAACCAATATATTTTTTATTAGGAAATCGTCATACAATCGGGTTGTTTCATCCTAGTTCGACATTAGGTCCATTGCTCAAGAACTTAATTAATCAACCCGGTGTACTCATGGTTCCTCCGGCTAGAGGCTGATCCCTAAGAGCCTGTTTGGCACAGCTGTTGTTGTTGTGGTTGAGGTTGAAAAAAAGCAGGTTTATGAAAAGCGCTTTTAGCTGCGGTTCGTAACTGAAATTTGTGTTTGGTTAAAACTGTGGTTGAGATTGAGTTTAATGAAAAACAGTTTTGTGTGTTTGGTTACCATACTTTTTATATTGCTGTCAACTTGTGCAATTAATTAAAAATACACATGTATATACACACATACATATGTACATATATATAACTATTTTGTTGGAATAATCTCATATATTTATTAATAATTATATTAACAAAATGTTTGAAATAATTGAAGTAAATTAAACACTTGCTTTTATTCTCTCATCAAACTACTTGCAATTCCATCACGAATTAAATCCATATTTGAATGCATTTGTGATCCTGACTATTAGAGGAAGCACACATTTTGAAGTTGGTGGCATGTTTTTAGAAGTCATGGAATTATTATTTTGATACTCCTGTTGCTCAAATTTTACATTCTTTCAATGAAAATAGCCTTGTCATCATAGTTTCAACTAACTATTTTCAAGGTCCTTCTGGAAAAGAATTTGCAACTAAGAGCCTGAGACCTTATTTTGAATTCTGCCCTAAATCAATGAAGTTTGAAAGTTTGTTGTTGCCTTTTTATGGATCGCCTGACTGTTTTTAAAGCATTCCCATAGCTTAAGATGCATGATAATTACAGATGTAAAATGAATACTAATATCCATGCATGATAATTATCTCAGTTTTCTGGTTAATTTGGAGAACTATAACTTAAGCTATTATTCTTCAGACTCTTCCCCCTTTCCCATGGCTGGCTGGAACCCCCCCAAACTTCAATCTTTTGATTTTGAAGATGAAACAGAGTCACTATGAGAGACAGGGCAAGGAGAGTTGGGAGCCGAGATAAAGAAGGCGATGATGGAGAGGAAGAGCAAAGAGGAAGGGAATTTGTGGAGTGGAGTGGTGGAGGAGATTCAAGAGATAGAGTGGCCTGCTTTTGGTAAAGAAGGTGGGTGTCGGTGGGATTTGGGCTGAGGGAGAAAGGAGAAGGGACGCTGGGATTTGGGTGTGAGGGAGAGGTTCTGTGGGGAGAGAGGGAGAAGACGAAGCTCTGTGTGTGTGTGGAGCCGAGATTCCCATTATCTGATGTTGACCGCAGATGCAAAAGCACCTCTCAGCTGCTTTTGCATCCGCGGGCAGATTTTTAATTTTTAGTGGGACCCACAGTTAAAAACTGGGGTCCCTGTTTGGTTATATTAGCTTTTGGGGCTGCGGTTCAACGCACCCCAGGTTGAACCGCAGCCCCAAACACCCACTAAATCACCCTACTTAACTAGATTCTTAATATACCACCGGGAACCGTTTGCATGGGCCATACCCCGGTGACCGAGTCCAGGTTCACCCCCGGGGTTACTTGTCTTCAACCGGCTATGTTTCCAGCACGAACCATCCTGCTCGAGCTTGACTTCGTGGTCTGGCTACTGCATGGGTTAACCAAAGAAGACAGCACAGTGCTGCTCCTTGCCCTTTTCTCCTCGTCTTCATATTTACCAATTCTTATTCATTTTAATTTCATTTCCTTCAGAATTCGGCAATCTGAGTAGGAAACTTTCTTGGCATGTGACGCCATAATGTCAAACCGAACTAGTACCATGACAAAGCACCGACGTGTCTCTTAACCTCACCGAAATTTCAATTTATATTTACCATTTCGTGTTTGTTTTGGTAGTTTTAAAAATATATTATAATAATATTTTTTTTAAATATATAATTTTCAGCAGTATGATATAAAAATAATCTAAAAGACCGTAATTTCAATTTCATATCATCATGCACGTACAAACATTCGAGCAACTATATTCAACACGAGAGCAGAGTTGTACTGGGGCCTGAGAACTGAGCTGAAATTAGGATCACCGTGGAGGCGTTGGGCTTTCGAGAATAGTGCAACGATGAAGAGGGAGTCTATTGAATGCTAGGTGTTGGGCCTAAGAAAACGAGACGAAAGGGGTGGTCATATGGTTATCACGTAAATAATATATTTTCCTCGGCAATAGCTCTATCCACGAAGTTGAGCTTTTTTATCGAGGAAAAATATATTATTGAAGCCATTAATTGCTGCGGTGATATAAAACATGGTGCCCCCACCACATTAGGTAGGTTTAGGTTGGTAGTCGGCTCGTGATCGAACCTCCAAGAGTCAGCTCTTAGCGCGCACTCAAAATTACAATTGACTACAGGAGTGAGAGCATGAGTTATGGAGAGTAAATAGGTTGTTCGAACCAGATTGTCTGGATAATTGGGAATTTCTAACTCTAATGGGTCACCAAATCTAAGACTTCTCCCTACCAAAAACATTTTTAAAAATTATGAGAAAAGGGGAAAAGAGAGAAGGTGTTTCAAGGGGGATTTTGTCACTGCCGACAAATCATAACAGGTTCTCCCAAACCCTAGGATGGTCAAAATAAATGGAGGTTCAGTCGTTCGTTTTCATAGAAAGTGTGGTTTTTGTTTCTTTCTCGTGAGCCTATAGTACGTGGGCACATATGTACTCAAGATGGAGGTCACGGTGAGAGACCCATGGCAATCACGTTCATGAAATTGCACTTACGACAGGGAAAACTACAAACTTAGGAGGGAGAGAGCGTACAGCAATATTCATATTCATGAAATTGCATTTTTTCCCAACAATTGAAATTCTATTTCACGTATAGGACGAACTTGTTTCTTTTTCTCAACCGCGTCCCTCATCTGAAATTGTGCATCCATGCATGGTTTCTTGCCACTTGCAGGATTCTATTTTACCAGAGAGGTGGTTCCATTTTTTTCTGCTACTCACCCTCGTAGCTATTACTGCTGAGACCTCACGCACGTAGTCGTGTCGGACTTGATATGTATACTACATTCAATCAGAAAATAGGATTTGAAAGATAGTTTAAGGTTGTCTTCTAAGACGGACGCAAGACTGTTTCCTCTTGGTTGGCCATAGAAAGAGAACCTAGCTAGCTTTACACGCTTTAGACAATATTTCATTTTATTTTCCTGTCTTGTCAAATTAAATTACGAAGAAGAAGGAACAGCTTAAGAAATAGTTCTTTATTTCTAACAATCAATTGAAGATTCTTGACCTGTCATCTTAGGTTATAAGTTGACCATACAATACACACACACACACAAACACACTCCACACATATATATCTTAGCAAAGTTAGTGTATAGAAGAAAACTTGGATAAAATTGCCAACAAAGTTCTTAATTTAATTGTTGCTGAGAGATTCAGATCCAATATATCTTCAAGTATCAAAAGATTGAGCCAAAATTAAGTTATACCACATGATGTCTGACTGCAGAGAGTGATGAAATCTCAGTAGGTAGCATTCGCTCGCGATTGGCAAAGTTCATTTAATACACAGCTGTTTCTCCGAGTTGTAGCGGTGCTTGTGGCTAGGTTGAAATCTGAACACCTCTCGTAACTAACATTCTTCTCTTGCTACTACGTACAGTTACAACTCCTGAGACGATGAGATACACACATGGACCTAATTCCACTCCATCAAAAATATACTTTCTCTTCTTATTTTCTTATCTTGAAAACAGTAAATATGTGGATGTAAACTGACGTTGAAAACCTACAAGTTCAGCTAGCAAAGTCAACCAAATTTTGGTAATTTCTGTTTGCTTGTTTGATCATTGCAGATTAATCTTTCCATAGTAAATTAGAGCCACAGGATCTTCCTGTCAGCTTTCTTCTCGGTCTTCTCCCAGATTATAACTTTTCTGGTTCTGTATGTGACAAACGGACGGCAGAACAAATTGAAGATGGAAAAACAATATTCTGATAAATATTAATGCCTTTGTTCCTTTGAATGGTAGCTGAATCTATGCGTTCGTCAATAGTTCCTCCTCATGCATTTTTCTTTCAAGTCATGTTAGATGGTAGCTGTGCTGGTTCACATGTAACTATTAAAACTGATGTAATAGAGCAGAAGTAATTAAGACACATATTTTCAAACTACTTTAACAGGACATATTCTCAACAGTTTCTTAGTTGAAAACTCAACAAACATCTTCAAACCTAATATTTATTCTCAAATTTGTTGCTCTTATTCAATAAAAGAAAATCTATGTTTGACAAATGAATTTATGGAGTGATCCCGTAATCTATACGGCCTCGCGGAATATATATGATTTTATATAACAATTAAAAGTAGTTTTTATGATGAAACCGATATATATATATATATATATATATATATATATATATATATATATATATATATATATATATATATATATAACCATGAACAAGTATAACACGTACGTACGAGAAACAGGTGGTTTGAGTGTTTTGAAACCAGAAATTCTTCATTTCCAATCGATTTCGAGTCTAATATATTTGAAGTGGGAGAAAAAGGATGGATAGATAAGATGGCCGCTGTTACTGTTTGTTTGGACCCATAGTCTGATCAAGGTCTGTTAAATGCCTTAAAGGCTCGATATCGTAAAACGTCGCCCTTATTCTTCTATGACTGAGAGGGAAGTAAGAGATTCTTCATGAAAATATAAACTCAGTTGAGTTGATATTGAAAATCAGAATAAATTACAAAATAGACTAACAGACAGAACCCATCTGTCCTTCTCCTACGTGCCATGTCTTTGATAGCAGACGAGGAAAAAGTCTGAATATAGAGAAAATTATATTTATTTATTTATTGTTAAATCTGCATATGTCTCTGCAAGTTTCTGATCGATCTCAACTGGACTGACAAACGCATTCCTCTTATTCAGAAGATCTAAGTGGCTCTGTAGAGATAACAAATATTAGATCCATGCACTGATCATATACACATGACCATCTCCTAATTAATTGAATACATGAATTAAATATTTTCAATATCATTTTTTATCAAAGCTAGACTCCAAAATTAGAACATACATTTCTAAAACTTCTGTTTAAGTCTTCTTATACTCATTATTTATTGATATCCTAGCAAGAAATTTTTTATTTCATTTTCTTTGTCCCTAAAC